>JBAJNP010013347.1:0-12243 GCA_036877545.1 Yasuhikotakia modesta | reverse complement strand
ACACACACACACACACTCACATACACACACACTACAATCACACCACTACAAAGGAACACAAACTGCCTGTGTACACTTAAGTTTATTCTAGGAGATTATGAGAAATGATGAGAAATGCTCTAAAGAAACTGAATTGTAATTTTTAAAGCTTTACATTTCTTGCAATAGTTAAGATTAAACTACAATTTCACAGCAACAACAGTAAACAAGCAAGCAATGTTTTGAAGACTCAGCCAACATTAAAGTGTTAAATCCATCTGTCAGATCTGTACTGAGTTTCCTGTTACTTCTGTTCATGCTGCAGTCATTCACTCAAAAAAAGTGGTAAATAACCCTTATTTGTTTGCACTGTTGCATTGGTAATTGTTAGTGGCTGATGATTTACTATTAATTAAGCTTTTTGTCTTAAACTATAATGCCCTAAATGATAAAGTTACACAGAGATCTTAACACTCTCACATGACTAGTGGCGTTATTCTTTATTGAGCCATAGAAGAAGGTGACAAAATAAACAGAAACATCACCTTTGAGGTGCTCACACATTCCCAGTGGTAGCTGAGCAGGGACTGGTTTTCTGGGTCCAGATTAGGATCATAGGATTGCTCTGCACTCAGATGGAGATCCTGAGTTTTGGACCAGACACGATATGTGCCACCTTCAATGATGGGTACCAACTTTTTGGACATGACTGAGAGCTGCAGACAGGCTGCCTTCCTGAGAGGAACTCCCTCATAGGACAGAGAGAAAACCAAAGTGTAGTTTCCAGCAGAAATGGACATTTTTGGTACTGAAAGTTGAAGCCTCCGGACATTGACTTCTGCTGGGAGACGGACCTTAGAAGGTGCTGGACCTTTCTTATCATCATCCTGACAGCGAGGGGATGTTAGGATCTCCCAAAGGTACTTCACTCCATAATGGGAACAGCCCTTTAAATTCACATTTGCCTCCACTAAGGTAGGCTGGTACCGCCAGATGGCAAGTCGAGGAGCTTGAATAATCTGAACATCTGGTTCATCACACTTCAAGACAGAGATGTTAATTTCAATCTGAGCTGTGACCCAGCTGACCAGGTTACTGACATTTACCTTCACCAGATAATGCGCAGGCAGGAAGTAGATATGATTAATGGAAGGTGTTGTTGTGACAGAAGCAGAGGCACCATCCCCAAAGTCCCACAGGTAAAATGCAGGAGTGGAAGCAGGAGTAATACCCACATGGAAACTGACCGTCTTGTTTACAAAGGTGTCGCTTGGCAGAGCTTCCAAAAAGGCTGTTTTGATGCTGTTCTGAACTCGTAGAACCTTGGTCACATTTATACCATTCAGGGAATTGAATGCTCTGAGAAATATAGTCAGATTACCTGGCTTTTCTGGAGTGTATTTCACTGACTTGCCAACCAGATGCGTCTTGGGACCATGATGAATGTCAAAGGTCCACAGGAAGGTCAGTGGCTCACGTGTTGGTGTGTAGGCGACATAGGGCCTAGAGACTCCGACAGGTATGGCAGCATCACAGCAGTCCTGTATAATCAATGTGGTAACAGGTTCCATTACTTCAATGTGCAGAGTCTTTCGCTCTGAGCTTACCTGGTTGTGGGCAGTAAGGTTCACATAGTACTTGGCTACACTAGTGAACTGGTGGATGTAAGTTTGGTTCTGTGGAACAACAGTTGCATCACCACTGATGCTCAGGATAAAGTTGACAGATGTTCCAGATGAGACAGAGATGGTAAACTCCACATTCTCTCCTACTGCAGCTATTTGTTTACTGGCCTTTAGCTCCAGACCCTGGATACGGTCTTGTACTGTAAAGTCACGTGATGCAACTTCTCCACTGATGTCATTGGTGGCATTCAAAGCAGTGGTGAACACTCCAGGTCTGGAGAAGATGTAGGAGGTGGCACGTCGATTTGATTTTGTGCCATCTGGCAATAGCCACTCCCACGATATGTTGCACCCTGTCTTTGTTTCAGCACGCATGGAAACATTGACCCCTGATGCTACGAAGTTCTGCTCTGTTACATTTGTGGCAGTAAAAGTTAACCCAGAGATCGGTTCTTGAATGCTGATCATCTTTGAGACTGTTTCTGTGCTGACTTTGTTGAAAACTTCAACTTGAACCAATTTCAGACCTACACTTTTAAAACGGTGCATTACAGTAGGCATGTCAAATGTTAACCTGTCACCATCTGCCCACCATCTGTAATGTAGGTCAGTCCCAAAACTTACAAAAACTGTCATGTTTGTTATGGCATTCACTACAGCAGGGTTTGGTAATGACTCAAGGACCAACTCCTTCACAGGCTCCAGAAACTCAATAGTTCGGTTCACAGCCAGCTGGCCAAGCAAGTTCGTTGCCTTGAGGACCACCTCACAGGGACCGGGGGAGGAAAAATTGAGATCTATGGACTTGCCTGTGAGGTTGTGGTCATGGTTCTCATGTTCCCTCAGAAGGTTCCAGCTGAAGGTCATGTTGGTACCCTCTTTTAATGAGGCTTGTAAGTGAAGGACATGATTGGTTGCAAAACAGCATCCTTCACTGAGATTATCAGCCACTATCTGCAAGCCCTCCAGCTCCCGCTGTACAAAGATGAAAATACTAGCCTGAGCAGTGCCAATATCATTCTCTGCAGTTACAATGATGTTGAAAGTCCCAACTGAGCGAAATGTGTAGAACATGGTATGAGTGCCTTGTATAGATGTGCACCGGTCACAAAGAATCCAGGAGTATCGCACATCATCCCCAAGTTCAAGGTGTGCCTCAAAGTGGACTGAAGCGTTCAAAGGAACATTTACCAGGCTAGCATTTATGGACAGCCCTTGAATGGGTGCCAGTACCATTACAGAAATCTCACTTTCGTTCTCACTCACTTCATTCTTGCCTGTAACAGCGATATGAAAACTGCCTGAAGAATTGTAGGCGTGCAATACGTTTGTCCCATTAAGCTGAGTTCCATCTCCAAAATTCCAAACATAGGCAGCATCTGCAGAGTCTGAAGATACTCTGAAAGTGTAGTTTTGATGTAAGGCAAGATTATTACCTTTACCTCCATTATGACTTATTATCAAAAAGCCAACAGGTTGCTGTACCTCAATTAAAACTGAGTTGTTAATGCGAGAGATGTTGTTGAAAGCAGTGACTGTCACCTGATACTGCCCAGGACTCTTGTAAGTAAACTCCATCACCTCACCACCTCGAGAAGGATGTCTGGAGTCACGCGTTCCAAAATCCCACAGGTATGTGTAGTTAAATTCTGGAAGAGCCTCTGCGATGAATCTACTCTCCTCACCAAGCTTCACATGTTTCCTCAGAGGGGAAAGAGACACTGCTGTGACCTCAGGCTGGACGCAAATCCTTCTGAAAAAATTTGCCTTGTTGGCATCACTTGACACGTGTAGGGAGAGATGGTACTCGCCGCTCCTGACGTACGTGTGTGTTCTTGCCGGGCTCCCGTGTTCAGTCTCGTTGGGGCTGCTGTCACCAAAACTCCAAACATATTGATGTCCTGAAGTATTTCCTGACACAAAAGCATGAAAGCTGATCTCTCTGTTTTCTTGAACGCACACATCTGGTTCTAGCGCTAACACTTGGAGCACAAACACCTCAACAGATACGGTTACCCACTGCACGCTCACTTCATTCATTGCTGTAATATTAATGGTGTAGTTTCCATCTTTTCTGTATGTGTATTCAACTTGCGGTTCCACACGTGTAAGTACACTTCCATCACCCATGTCAAATCTCCAGGTCACATTGTTTCCTGCTTCCAGACTAGCTATGACAACAGTGGGAGTGTTGCGTTCTGTGGGAGCAGATGACATCACCTTCAAGCCCTTAACATCCTCATAAACAATAATATCCAAACAAGAGTCTCTCGAGCTTATGGTGTTGTTGACATTGACGCAGATGGTGTAGACACCACTGTAAGCATACGCATGAGCAACCCTGCGCTCACGGCCCTGCTGCAGACTCGAGTTATCACCAAAGTTCCAGGTGTAGACGATACCATAGGGAGATGGTAAGGGATGGGCCTCAAACTCTGCAGGTTTTTCAGCATGTAGAAGTTGCGGGTCAGTCCTGATCTGCACATCTGTCAGAATGCTGAATACGTAGACGTCGACTTTGCATGTCTTGTTTCCGTAGCGATTAGAAGCGTTGAATATTAAGGTGTACTCCCCTGTGAAAACAGGAACAGATCATTCAATCCTCACTATTTAAAGGTCAAGACACGTGTGCTGTCATAACAGTGAGGTTTTACCTGGCTGGGAGTATGCATACTGTACACCATCACCAACCACCACCTGAGTACCAGTGGGGTGATCATAAGGAGGGTTAAACTGACGTGTGCGGTTCCCTCCGTCTCCGAACCACCACCTGTGGCACAAAACCATCAAACTCATTTTACCAGGACACAAACACAACCACAGTTTTCCTGTTTGCTTTAATTATGCTCAGTTTTACCTTATTACCCATTTTACAATGTAGAAAACGTACAATGTAGATATAAAATACATGTATCTGGTACTTCACCACAAACCACTGACAACTATTTTGTGTCTGTCTTTCTTAAATGAACATAAAACTTTATACTTTCATATGATGTAAAATTGTATTTGTTGTTTACTAATAAATAATTTGACACATACAGTATTTTCAGAGCAAACAGTCAGTATGTGTGTGACTCAAACACATGCTGTCCTACATGCTGCAGATACAGGAACATGTTTTCAGGCACTAAAGAATATTTGAGTTTCCTGGGGTGCTGCAGGATTTACTAAGAGCAAAGTGACGGTTATGTTTTGAAGATATTTTTAGCGAGAGAGAATTAAAACGAAAGCTCTCCATCTCTGAGTCATCGCAGAGGGAGGAGAGGAGGAGAGGAGGAGGAGGGCTGTTGAGTCACTCCCTCAGTAGACACCTTCATCTCTCTAGTGCTGGAGTCTAAAAGGAGATCAGGTAATACACACGCTGAAGGAACTGTGCGCTGAACTGCAGATAAAATGAACAGACGAGTAATCGACAGAACTGAGTGAGAAGTAAATCTCTTCCCTAAGACAATTTAGAGAAAATCCCACAAATAAATAAATAAAGCAGACATGTCCAGCTGGGCTTCTGCAGGCACAGGGAGGGGGTGGAAAGTTTGGGAATCTCAGCATTGAAGGGAAAATTTTTGTCAGCAATCTGCAGAAACCACAGACTGTAAATCCAGAGCAGGCAGGATTGAGTGAGAAACGGAGAGAAAACGTGAGAGAGAGTGAGAGAGAAAATAGAATGTGACTGTGGAAAATCATCTAACTCTCCAGGATAAACTCCAGAAAAAACTGTGCTGGCAATCTATTAAACCTCTGCACTCTGACTGCATTTCTAACCAAACAGAATATATAACAAGATAGGACTCAATTGAATCAGTCGGGAAGGGTTCAGATTGTAAAAAGGAGGGGATATAAACCAGAATGGAGTCAGATCTGAACGGAGTGTACAGGAATGTTCAGTGGTGTAAGATCAGGTCTAAAAAGCTGTTTGTTCATATAAATGAGGAAAGTTAACTTTCAGTTTTGATTTGCATGCTAAAAATAATAAACTTTAATGGGTTGAATCTTCATATGCAAGTTTCTTATTTGACCAATCAGAGCTCTGCATGAGCAGAACTTACCAAAAGGTGACGTCCACAGCAACATCGACCCTCACAGACGCACTGAGGTTCAGGGTCAAACCCTGCTGCACGATCTGAGGGACTCCGTGGACGGTACAGTCAGACATGGGGTTCATACAGTCCACAGTCACGTTGAAGTGTTCAGTTAACATGCTAACTTGGTTCATAGCCGTTACCTGGGAGATAAGACATGGGTTAGCGCTGAGCTTACAGAATCAGTAGTGAAGTGAGTTTAAAAATTACTTCCCTGAATCTGTATCTGAACTACCCAAAGCACCTATTTACAGACACAATCCATCTGCTGTACCAACTACACTTATTAGTTTTTATGTGGTTTTATAAATTAATTTGCTTAATGTTTAGTAATTTTCTTATGTGCTTTTGTCATGTTTTTATTATTTTTAATATTGATATTAATAAAACATTTTGTTGCTTTGACTTGCACTAAACATGTAAAAGTATATTGCCAAGGATACATAGCAAACTGAATATCGATAATATTCACTATAAAATATTTCAACTAAAACATACCCTATATGTATATATAACATGCCCTTTATTTCAGTTAACAGAAACATCTTTAATAGTTTTAGTAAACATAGGCAACATTCAAAGTTTGAAAAACTTTCCTGCTTGTTTCTATTGAAGGGTCTCATTTTAGAATCTGATAATGGCTCTTAAGTGGCACACAATCGATTCCCCCGAAACAACTGCGATTAGCTGGTAGTGACAGATTTTTGAAAAATGTGTTTTGCTCATCTTCAGCTGACGACACCACTTGTTTTGTGATCAAATATTCTGTTCAGCCATTTTAAACCATTAAGTTGTTTTAGAGTCCCTCTAGAATTTAGCAGCTGCAGAATGTTGGTGTGGCGAGTTGAAAGTCACCGTGAGTTTGTACACTGCTGCGTTCTGGTAGATGATGTTCAGTACGCTGTTGTAGTAAGTAAAGTACGGTTTATCATCCACCGTCCATCTGAAGGATGGGTCTGAACCTCCTGCCACAGATGCCACGTAACTCTGAAACACAAAAGTTGAACAATAACAACTTCTGCCTTGTGAAGTAAATACAGATAAAGTACAAACCACAAACATTATACCAGGTCAAAGTGGTAAGCTAGTCTCCTAAACTGGCTGCAATGGTTGATTTTAACCAATCGGCTGGTCAGTTTTGTTGGTTGTGGGCTAGTCAGACTGAGAACACAAGGCTGACCTGCTTTGACCAGGTTGGGTGACTAGTGAAACAAAACAAAGACCAGCAAACCACTTTTGGCTAGTTCAGCAGGGGAACTGAGGACCACGTACCACTAAAGACTGCATGAGGACCCTGTTAGCAGGATGAGGTTCGATCATCAGCCCTTGAAGAGGCTCTTGGACCCGAGCCTGAATTTGCAGCACATCTTCAGTAACTTCACTGTGGGCGCAGAGCACCCTGGTGGTCTCTCCTGGTGTGGACCCAAGTTGGAGGTCAAACCATGCAAACATAGTGTCGTTATATGGGCCATTCTGCCTGCAGTCAAGCACATTTGACACCAAGTTTTGGGGACAAGAGCTATAAAAGGGTGTAGTTGTGTTGCTACCCTGCCATTCAATCAGAACACTGCTCTGAGAGTGGACCTTAACAAGGATAAAGGACTGATTGGGCAGGAAGTACACTGTGCCGTTGTGATTTGTCGGATGGATCACGGTAAGGCCCAAAGGTGGGACAACATGGATTGGACAGGAAGTTGTAATGGGAAAATCTTCATCACTGGATGTGACTTCCAAGCTGTAGTTGCCAGGATGTGGAAGCCCAGATCGAAGAAAGTGACCCTGAAGTTTGGTGTCGTTCTGACCCACGTAGAGCACTCTCATCTGGCACAACAAATTCTCCTCCCACCTTCTTTCTCCTGTCGCATCCAGGGACTCATTAGCATCCCACCAGTCAGAGCGGTTTTGGGTTAGGACGCTCTGTTTCCACGGCGATGAGGGGTCTGAGGAGCACTGGAGCAGCCCTGATGGGCCAGCATCGTGCTGGAGGGCGAGGAAGTCACCAGGGGCAACCAACAGGTCCTCTAATTCGTCCTGGACCTAAATGAGACATGAGCAGATTGGCACAGTTAGAAGAATCCACTTGAAAATGATGACAACTTTCCTATTGTTGCAATTTATAGACCTGTCTGTCACTGCCCTGCTGTGCCATTTTTAAGCCCCCACAAAAGTTTAACACACTGAATGTTTATGTTCTGTGGTTTTTTTAATGTTTTGTAAAACTTTTTGAAGAAGTTTGTCAGATCAAATGGTACTTTATTATTATTCCATAGCACAAATAGTGCACAACAGAACAAGACTGTGTGTCTCCAAGCCCAATGTGCAAGAACAGACACAAGGGGACAGGCTGCAGAAAGCAGCTGTAGAACATTTTGATTTAACGCACCAGAACATGAGTGGGGGGGCCGGGTGGGAGGGTTAAAAGCATTTCTCCAACAAGACTGTAATCAGGGTACTGGGTCCCGGCAGGCAGAGGGTCGACGCTGGAGCAGTTCATACAGGCCGTGGGGAGACATGGGCTGGACAGGGGCAGACACTGCTCAGCATACGGGCAGTACTGGTGTCCTGCTGGGCATGATGTAGATGCTGGGCGGACGGTTGTGTCATTGATCCAGTCACTCGGGGCTTGACAAACAGAAATGGGGACGCAAATGTCACCACAGCCTGCAGAGAAATCAGAAGAAGCATCAGATCTTGGTGATTTCATTCACACGACTATTAAAAAATTATTAACCTTTTATTTGTGTGGCTATTTTTAATTCTCTTAATACATTTGTGTTGAACAAACCTAAGATACGGATACATTTTTGGCTTAAAAAAACTACAACAGATCTTCTGTTGTATTGAAAGTGTAACAGAAATATTAGAGTGAAAATGAAATATGAAAATATTGTTAATTTTTTACATTTATGAAAACAGATGAATTATTTGCATGCTCAGCTGAACGGACAGCTTAAAGAGTTAATAAAACATGTCAGTAGCTACAGACCTAAAAATCTAAAAATCCTAAAATTGAACCCACACAGACAGAAGGTCAAAGGTTCCACAATCAACACAAACAAGTGATCCAGAACCATTTTCACATCTGATTGTATATAAGGGGACATTTATAAATAAGGTCTGATTGCTCATCTTCTTCAGAACTGCGTGTTTTTACTGGTTTGTTGTTCATCTCTCTGGGCTACCAGGTCCTACCGCATGACACACAATCAAGCCATCAAACAACCCGTTACCATGATGAAGGGTGATCAGTGATGGAATGGAAACATGGTACCCAGATGCTCAAGACCTCTTAAAGGAACAGGAACAAATGACAATTCTGTTGTCTTTTATCTATTTATCTGTCTAGATCTGGTTTAACTGTGATGTGAGAAATGTAGATACTTCAGAAGATTTGGATTAGTGATCATAATTTGTATGCCCTGCTTTTGTTGCATTATTGTATTTATCTTTTGCCGCCTCTGGTTACTATTTGCTGATGTGTGCTGAAGAGTGGCAAGAAGATTCTTCAAAATGTCTTATTTTATGTTCCAGGTTTTTGGGTGAACAGCTCCTTTAAATGTCTGTCAAAACATTCAAATTACGCAAACAGAAAAAAACAGAAAGAAGCAGGAGGAGCGAGACAGGAATACAGACAGACAGATCAAAACTCCATGTGATGGTTGAGGGAACATTTGGTTTTATTGGACCCAGTTTAGTCATCTGGAGCTTTTAAATAAGAAATCCGACTGCATGTGAGATAATGTTCCCACAGTCTCAAGATCCCAAACTTGTGTTATTAATAATCTCCATATTTACATCTCTCCACCAAAACCCAAAATAACAGCAGCTACACACACACACACTCTCTCACACTCTCTCACACACTCTCACACACTCTCACACACTCTCTCACACTCTCTCACACTCTCTCACACTCTCTCACACACACACACACACACACTCACACACACACAGACACACACACTCACTGCAGATTTTATTATGTTGAGCTGTTCTGCATCCAGCAAACACTCTATCTTTAAGTGCCACTGCTGTCCATCTCTCTGTTATCGATTGTTTTCGTTTCTCATTTTTCTGTCTACGCTCACAATGTTATTGATCAACAAGAAGCTGCAGAGGATTGTGGGTAACGGCTCAGACAGGAGGGCTGACCTCACAGCCTCTGTCTGTTTGTGCTGTTATCCTTCAGTCACCAGTGTGTGTGTGTGTGTGTGTGTGAGAGAGAGTGTGAGAGTGTTACCTGGCAGCAGAGGGCGGGCAGTGAATCTGTGACACTGCGGCCGGTAGAGCTGAATGCGGATCTGTGTGTGTGAGGTCACAGACTGAGTGATAATCTCTAGAGAAGACAGACGACCCCCATGCACAAAACTCAGTCCAGGGAAGAGCAACAGCTACAACACACAGGAGAGGAAGTTAACAGTATGACATCATCACTATGACATCACTGACCAAAGTTTTTTTTACATATGAATCAATCAAAAACTACAATGGAAACTAAAAGCTCCAGAAAACTGTATTAGTAAATACTTTTCTTGTAAAACAAAGCAAAAATAGTTAAAAATAACTGCAATATGTAAAATTATTTAGAAAATCGTGACCTCAGTTAATTGCAAATTACAAATTTGCAGTATGTTGTGTTTTGCTGCATTTTCCCAATTCAGTTGTTGAACTTTTGTGTGTGTGTGTTTACCTCAACTCTCTTGACTGGTGTGTTGAGTGCAGATATGTGTGACACTGTAGGGCTGCTCAAAGGTTTCTGGGTATTAAACACAGCTGTGCCCACCATATAAACACCTGCATCAGGAACTCGTACTGCAGACAGACAAACAGAAACTTTCAGCCCTCATCAGCTTATTATCAGGTGCACAAATTCAACTGTAGTGCATTTGTATGCATATGTGTGTGTGTGTGTCTAAATACGCCCTTCCTATCAGTTATCAGTTATTACCAGTCTTATCAACAGATCAGTTTTCTCAATAAGCAAAGCAAAAAACACAATCAGACACACACACACATCTACAGGCGCGTCAGAAACGTGTTATGAATATTTTATTTTGAAAAGTATGATTACTTTGTCCGCGTGTAAAATGATTTAAAATGTTTATATTGTACATTTCAGAATCAAAATGCTGCCTGAAATGGTTGCGTCTGAAGATTTATGGGTAATCTAGGTAAGGGTCATTTTAGCAGAGACTGTAGAATATGACAAATCTAGTGATCAGTTCTGCTATGGTTTTACCCTGACGTGTGAACTGGCAGATGAAAGCCCGTTTGGCGGTACAGGAGTGAGCACTGGGCTGGCCGGCACTGTCCAGTGACACACACACGTTTCCAGGAGGCAGACTGGCCCGGTCTCTTGCCCCCTCATCACCGGACTGGACCTCAGAATCATCCACCCAGCGCAGAACTCGAGGAGAGTTTTTATCACTCAACCCCAACCACACACCTCGCTCCCTTCACACACAAAACATTACAAACATCAGATTAGATTCAGATTTATAAAAATATAAAGTTAAATCTTAGTGGATAATTGTTTCAAGTTTATTGCCAAGGCAACATTTCTAATTTATATGAAGAATTGTAATGATTTAACCCGAAATAAACAAAGCAAATGGATAAAATTAAACAAACACAAAGAAATGAATTTAACATAAACAGCAACATTAAAACATAAAATGACAAAAGCAAATAAATAATTTCACTGTAAACTGGTTTAATGGAAAAGAAGAGCTTCAACATTCTTTAAAATGTATGCTGAGGACAGGAACAAAAACAACAACATACTGGTTCCAAACTAAACTGTGAATTAAGACAGAATTTTCATTTTCACTTCATTTAATTTCATGACCATCTAGAAACAACATCAGAGACTCTTTCTCTGCTTTTCTTTCCCTGTTTCCACCTAGAAGCTCAGAATCTCATCAAACAGACTGTAACAGTGAAATGAATTCACTCAGATGAAACTTTTATGTAAAATGTCATCAGTGCCTTCAATATGTCTTCAATGCCTTCAGTATAGAGTTCCTAATGGAACAGAAGCTGATGGAAACACACTTAACGACGCATTATTGGATGTGACAGGATACTGATCATTCCATTTACATTTACCTTTAAATCAGATGAAAACAAAACCTCTGATGGGACAGCTACTGTTCACCACACACACACACACATCTGTGAAAACTACAAACGAACAAATGAAGAGAAATACAGAACAGGAAAAGAAAATAGTGTCAGAGCAGAAAAAAAAACAATAAAAAGTGTTGTGTCCACTTGTGTGTTCTTACATAAGACAGAGTGGGTGGAAAGCGTGTGTGTGTGTGTGTGTGTGTGTTCCATCTGGTGCAGCTTACAAAGATAGAAAACACTCATCACTCGCTCTGTCTCGCTCACACTGCAGTCAGTGGAGGTTCTACCCTCAAATTAATGATGGGTGTGGAATACAGGAAACACACAGACACACTCCCATAGATAAACACACATAAACGCACATAACTTGTGTCTCCGCCCTCCTGGAGTGTAACATATTTCCACAGCTGTGCTTCAGCAGCTGTGTG
>JBAJNP010013346.1:0-12244 GCA_036877545.1 Yasuhikotakia modesta | reverse complement strand
AGACTGGATGTTTAAACCATCATTATTCCAGAACTTTGAAATGAACCAGCTTTATCATTCCATTCATAACTGGACCACAAAGCTGCTGTTGTCCCATCAAGATGAAAGACTAAACCATCTGTCCGAAAGCACCTTTCATTAGCATCACGTCTCATATCACGATTCACAAACTGCCAGGGAAAACAATAATCTGCCAATCTGCTTGAAAGAGACTCTGGATGAAACCGCAAACTGAGAGATTATATTTCCAGGCACTTATGGATTTTCTGTCACCGTAATATCCCAAATTTTGACAGGTAATTACCGATTTCTGTGTCCTCTCTTTTCCATACAATAATTAATTCATCATTTGCAGTAGATTAGTGAAAATCCTGCAGTAGAAAGGTCTGCACATCTCCGGGGGGTTTGCATGCCTGGTTTGATTTTTTTGGAAGTGTGAGAGGTGTTTGTGTGCTTCCTCTTAAAGCCATCTGAGTGTTCAGTGCTAGACAGAGGAAATTTTAGCCAAACAGTATGTGTAACTGTGACAAGAAAAGAACTGGGATTTTAAAACATAACAGGATGTAATACCAGAGAGAAGCTGTTACATCTCTAAATATCACAGGCTTCAATTTTTACCTGATTTTTTGTTTTATCTTCTCCACTGGTCTCTCTCCCCCTCAGGACTGGTGAGTTAACATTATCAGCTTTGTCAGATTTTTCCCAGTGGATTATGGTGCCCGATTTATATAATTCAAACTAACTGGAATTTGAATTGAGTAAAAAAGGATGAACTGGTGAAAAGGAATAAAAAAATGGTTAATAATAATGCTTTTATACTTTAAAATTACACTTAATGAAATCAATTCATTACATTTGAACAGTTCTGTATCTTGTTTGTTACCTCATTTCAACTTTACACATTCCTGAATTTCACAGCAGGTTTAAAGACATTCTCAATTCATTTCTGAAAAACGCCCAATAAAGACACCAGTGGAATTGTTTCTGTAAATCTCTCATGACTGAGGTTGCAAATTCAGTCTGTGACCTCACTGATAATGTAAATGTATCTATTGTAAGGCCTTCCCAGAAGGCTAAAGTTTTAAAGGCAGCCAAGGCAGGACCAACTCACTAATAATGCAGATGGCTTTAAAATTAAATGTTTAACAAGCACATCTGTGTTTGATGTTTGGGGGTCCACGTCTTTTTGACCATGTTCTACTGACAGCTTGCCAAGCTATCATATCAGCCTTAATTTAACAGCCTATAAATTTACATGCACACACACACACACACGCACACAAATAAACTCAGTTTTTATTGCATCTTATACAGAAACAGCTTTCCTTCCTAATTTACATCAAGCAAGGAAAAAGTGACAGGCAGTAAAGAAAACATAATGAGAAAATACAGCAGGTAGTTAAAACTAGTGAAAGATAAACAACCTGCCACGTTTCTTAGCAGAATGGGGCACTTTGCTCACACACGGGTACTAATTTACATTACATTCTAAATACAACCCTCAAGTTGATTTATACAACATTTGTACTTTAATCTTTCAGTGTCAATAAACCATCCCTGTTCATCATTCTGACCAGACCAACTCCTCTGGAGTCATCCATCTCTCTCCTGCCACCGTTTCTTCGCCCAGACGCGGGAGTTATTTTCCCGTCCTTCTTATACAACAGCTGTCAACTCGGCCGCCGCGTCAGATCTGAGGTTTTGAATTCTCTCCCATCCGATACCATTTGGATCATTCTTCTCTCTCAGCGCATCCCTGGCGATCAGCCTCTCGCACGGCGAGCTAGCGTGTTGGTTTGTGCATGCGTTTAATCTCTCTCTCGCAGGCTGCCGGTTGTGAGCCATTGCGTGGCCGCGGTTGATATTTACCTCGCAAAACATTTGGCAGCTCTAGGTTCAGCGCGTTCACACTGGCGCCTGCAGGAAGAGAACTCAATTCAGTTCAAGCCACCATAACGATCTCTCTCTCTTTTTCTCGCTCGCTCTGGAACAAACTGTACTTGATTATGACTGTAACAAACATGTCAGTAGCATATGCAGCTGAAGCTCAAAGGCAGTTCTACAGGAGAACAAAGAGGAGAGATATGAATAATTAAACACAAGCCTAACACAATGCATCCAGGTCCATCCACTCCACTCCCTGACTGCCTACCAGCTATTGGGCTTCAAAGACACCCTCTGGCCTCTGTCCTGCTTTCATTTCTAACTTCCTCCCCGTTTCTGTCTCTCATAGAGGTTTAGATGTTAGACTTGTTGAAGTTGTGTGTGTTGCAGAGAGAGCCAAGAGTCTATAGCAGTCTGCTGAATCAATGTTTCCTTTGGAATGTCAGAATCCGGTACGGGTTTTACTCAGTCCTGACCGCTGATATATTCATATATAGATAGGGCTCTCTATACATATTATATATTTATACAGCTTACATCTGTTAGCTCACATTCAAAGCACTTCTGTAGCTGATAAACACTAGAACTCAATGTCATTTTAGCACCTGTAAGAAAAAATGGCAAATGTGTCCAAGGACCTTAATGGGCATAATGAAATTTTCATTAGTCTTTTGATTGGCTTTACAGTAAAAGCAAGATATATATTAAAGATATATTAAGATATATTAAAACAAGATAAATTTATTTAAGAAGCATTAGTGCGTGTGATTTTAGGAGGAATTCTCTGAAACAATAAGCATCTGTAATGCATCTGTATGTGACTGAAGGTCTTATGCATTGTTGCACTATGAGTGTTTAATATAACAGAAGGTCAGAAGACACTTCAGAAGATCCAGAGATGAACAATGACAGTGTTAAACGTGAGAAAATGAAAAACCGTGAGGTGCTAAATCTTTATGTATTCAACATGACACACACAAAAACTTCACATTTGACCTTGTTTATACTGGCAGGTGCAATGTTGTAAATTACACAATTTCACAATGTTCATTTGTGCTATAAATTAAATGCCACGAACAAACAAACACTGATTTTAACAGAGCAGACTTTTTTATGTGGAGAAAAATCATTTAAGTCTCACTTGACAATTCAAATTATGAAAATCATTTTCATTTAAAAATATCTTGTTGTTAATTGTTGATATTTCAGCATTGAAATCTCAGAGATGAACTCTTTATATATAATTTCCAATTTATTCAATAACTAATAATAAAATATAATGACAAATGACCTGCTCCACCCGGGCTTATTAATATTAACAAGCATTTGCCACTGATGATTAATATTCATGAGCCTATAGTGACATCACAAGCAGTCAGGTCTGAAAACTCATTCTGTGAGGACTGCTTCAGTTTTATATGCTTTTTCAATATCAGTTCACTGTAACTCAATGAATCTGTCCGTTCTGTTCAATTTATTTTGCAGTTCTCTATACAGTTTCTTCTTTCAGGGTTTCAGAACAGTTGACATTTGTTTTTGCTTTTGCATGTAAGCACAGCTAAACTCTCAATAGCAGAGGTGAACTTAGACCAGACTGTCCAAGACCAAAAATAAACACCACAAGACTTCAATCGATTTAACTAACTGTGAGACCCAAAGCAAGAGCGTTTAAATCAACAGAAACAGAGACGCTCTGAATTAACTACAGCCTTTACTGAAGACTCAACAATTAAGTCATAAATAGAACATAACAAGCGTACAAATTGACAGCCATGTTAATCGTAATTACATTTGTAATGCATTTAAAAGACACAATACCTCATTGAAAACACAACCTAATCAAGCCACAGCTGTCGAAGACATCCAAAGATCACTGAGGCTTGACAGATTGCCCAAAAAAGAGGTTAAAGATAACAAAAATGGTCAGAGAAAGTTGTTGTCAAGTGTTACACTGCCCAAAACAACCTCGTAGTCCATTTCCACCAATCATATCTCACACTTAATACATACACTCATGATGTCACACTGTGTGGGCGGAGCCACATCTCATAGTTCACAGGGGGCCTCCAAGATTTGTGTTACACCAATGATTAGAAGAAAATCTCACTATGTGAAGAGAGAGAGACAAAGTCAAAGAAATGAGGGCAAAAAGCCAAAGACAAAAAAATGAAACCTAATTTGCTGTTGGGGGATTTTTTGTTCTTTTTTTTGGAAAATATGATTTTTGATTTATGGAGTCCATTACAGCAGAGAACAAACAAACAGCGTTATTACAGATGATATTAAAACAGCACTGAAGGCTACACAATGAATAGATGTGGAGATGGAGAGAAAGAAAGAGAGAGGGGGAGAGAGAGAGGATGGAAAGAGAAAGACAGAATAAATAGATAGATAGATAGATAGATAGATAGATAGATAGATAGATAGATAGATAGATAGATAGATAGATAAAGAGAGAGAGAGAGAGAGAGAGAGAGAGAGAGACGATGGAAGGAGACAGACAGGATAGATATAGAGAGAGAGAGGATGGAAGGAGACAGACAGGATAGACAAATAGATAGAGAGAGAGAGACAGACAGGCAGAAAGTGACACACAGACAGAGCGATGATGTTTGTTTCTGCCAGCTAAATGATGCAGTGATGCAGGAGGTGTGTGTGGCATCAGCTGGCAGGATGCACACACAGTGTCTGTGTGTTTCTGAATAAACATGTGGGTGTATGTTTGTGAGATTGTATATGTATGTTGGAGCGAAGCCTGTTTACCAGCTCCTCGTGTTTCTACTTCCTGATCTCTCACAGGTCTGTGGAGGCTAGAGGAAGCCATTCGTTAGCATTTCAGCTCATCTCTACAGCAGTTCCTTAGCTGGAGTTTAACCTTCCAGATGATTTGAAATCTGCCACCTCTGCCAAGTCGTGTGACTAAACTGCTGAAACTGATTGGCTAATAGCATCACAAAAGCACCGCCCCAAACTCTTCACTAGCGACTATTGTAGGCTGTTTTCTAAAGCGGTTTCTAACCATATTTGGGATGATGTAAATGTACACAATTATCCAAAGTGACTAACAGCTATATATTTGATCAGTACATACATTCAGTGGTACTCAAACCAATGTTCTGATGTTGTTAACATCATGTTCTTCAAAAAAATAAACATTGGTGATCTATACATTGCTTGAGAAACATAATTTATAGGTTCAAATACACATTTATGTTAACATTAGTGACTGCATTGACATCCACCAGCACGGACCAGCTGAACCATAATTATAAGCCAAACTTTGACTCCTTATAAAGTAATATGAGCCAAATATAAACCTTGCTTTCCCAGAATTCCTTTCTGTCCTACTCCGATTCCTCACCGTGAGTCTTAAAGCCATAATGCTACATCTCTCAGGTCCCTAACAGATGGGCATGTGTCTCAAACTGCATCAACATATGGGTGTTTCCTCAACTTGGACACATTTGGCCCAGTAGATTTTTAGTAAATAACACTCTTAAATAACATCCTGTACATTTCTATCTTATCTGTCTACTAACAATGTCCAGCGATGAACACATATGCATCACATACAGCCGCCATAAAGAAACGTCGTTTACTTCAGAGCTGTCATTAAAATTTTGTATTGCATTGGATATGGGGTGCTGGAAATGACATTTTAAACATTTTTAATAAGTAAAAGCAGCAGAGTCATTTATCTTCTTGTAAATCCTTCACATGCAATACATAGTTTTATAACTTTATCTCCTCACAAGGGTGGCAGCTGCGCACAAGAGATTTAACCCCCGTAGCTACTGTATTTTTTGAACTGGTTTCAACTGTGGTTTTTACAGCTTGTTGCAGAAACACAAAGATTTACAACCGAAGTAAATAAAACGGCCTAAAAATTCCTGAACTG
Organism: Yasuhikotakia modesta; assembly: GCA_036877545.1. NCBI lineage: Eukaryota > Metazoa > Chordata > Actinopteri > Cypriniformes > Botiidae > Yasuhikotakia > Yasuhikotakia modesta. The sequence continues at coordinate 6,462 of JBAJNP010013346.1, read as the reverse complement.
GCGTCTGTCTTACAGCCACCGATATAATGTACAGTAATAGACAGCAAATATATAAATAAATAGATCCATTTTATATATTAGTTCAGGTGATTAAACGGTCATCAGACCTTAATAACGGAGGAATGAAACATGAATTATTCATCAGGTATTTTGCAAGTCTGTGCACAAATAACAAAATCATTATTAACGCCAGTCAGCTTGCAAGGTTAATGAAAGCACTGAGCACATACATATGTAAGTTATGGAGATGAAATTAAGCAAAGTGATTGTCTGACAGCTCTCTTAACGCTGGATAAAAAGACTATTAGCTCTATGGTCAATGAAAACAGCACACAGGCATAAAAATAACAGCCAGATAAAAGCTTTCTCGATGCGTCGCTCTCTGACTGATGTTGATTTTGCTAATGGGCGGAAAACACGAGAGATGCAACCACCTCCAATTTAGGCAATTTATTTTAATGTAGATGCTTTTTAATGCTCTTTAAAAGTTTTAAAATCGAACATAAAAAAAGTCTTTTTCGCGATACAGGTCATTTCCACGTCGGTTAAATGTCTCACGCAGAACCTGGTTATTTGTTGGAAGATGGAGGTTCTAACAATGAGGCCGTTGAGTGTTTAAAAACAGGAAGATGTTGCAGAAGGATACAATAGATGAAGGATATGAACGGAGAGTAATTACCGCTGTCGGGGACAGATATAGTTCTAGCTCATTTCCTTAATGGAGCATCTTAACAATGGCAGCTCATGTATCCCACAATTCTCTGCTATAACATAACACTGTTATCAAAATAAGAACTGCACTGTTCTTTGTCTTTCTTCAGATAATAGCGTTTTTGCTCTAAGCGTCTGACAGATGAAATCCAGGTTTTCTCTGACACATTGTCTTTGAGATATTTTGTGGAATTTCAGCAAGAATGATTAACATTTACTGATAGCGTTATTTAATTGCACATGCTGTCTGCATTGCTTTAAGACCAACCCAGCTAACAGGGAACAAAACGTCTCAAAATGTCAGGTAATGTTCAGGGAAAGTTCTCTCAAAGTTGTCAAAAAACATTCTTGCAGTGCCGTTTTTAAAAGTTATATATAATTCACAAAAAAACATTGTTCAAGTTAATAGTGTAATGCTTCAAAACTATTGCAGAACTATAAGCTTCTTTTAAAACATTCTTCTTTTATTCAATAGAAACATTAGGGAAACATTCTTACAACCTACAGTTCGTATTCCAATTGTATTATGCAACACAGCACAAAACACACCTAAAAAATGTTGCCAGTCAAATATCAGACCGCTGTAATTTTGGCAAATTTTATTGGGATTGAGGAGAAACCTTCTACACTGCAGTCCAGATGTCTAAATTGGCTCTTTAAAATTCCAGAAGTGTTCTCGATTGCTCTGAGCGTGTCTGGATACGTGCTTGGCTTGAATCGCTGTTCTCCATCATTTGATCATCTTTTGATGAAGTACTGCTGCCGTGATCAATAGAAAACATACACAAACGTCTCTGTTAGCCCTTAATGTTAAAGAAGCTGTACAATATACTTCAAATAGCTGAAAGATAATCTTACATTATCACAGCTGAATGGTTACAAATATATCAAGCCCTCTTCAAACAAATAAAAACACCAATAGCAAGCCTAGTATCTATTTTAATTGCATCAATTACTAATTTTGGTATTTGACATTTACAAACAAGAACAGTCCACTAAGGTTCCCTGTGGTGTCGCTCATGCTGTGGAACCCTGGCAGAGGAATCACACCCTCCAAAATCTAAATTTAAGCAACGTTCTTGCTTATACCGCTAATCAAATCCTCTCTGTCCTGTCGCCTGACGGCTCTGTTCACAGTGGCTATTCCTGCCACCACCCTATTAGTGACCCTAAAACTCGCCCGGCCTGCAGAAGAAACAGCGACACTCAGCAGTCTGTTGTCATGACTGCGGTGCATTAAGAAAATCACGCCAGCAGGAGGAGCAATTATGAGGAGTACAAGGAGGCAGGTGGGCGGAAGCAAAGGAGGTGTAACACAGTGTTAAAGACGGCTGCAGTGTCCAGCAGAGGAGACACACTAAGAATCTACACAGCCAGCTAACAATTTTTATATTTTAAGAACGTATATCTAACGTTTCTATTACACAACAAAAATGTAAACATTACTGCTCGGTTACTTTTTTAAAATCTGTAATGTTTTTAAAATGTTCCACTAACAACTTAAAACTAACTGTTTATTATATTATAGTACCATTAAAAACGTCAACTAAGTTAACTGCAAGACTGTTTTTACTAACTTTGAGAGACTCTTTAGAGAATGTTAGCCAATGTTCTGCTAGGTTTGACTCTCATTTTATGGAACAAAAATAAGTAATAAGTAGAACTGTGGAACATCAGAACATTCTGTTTGGTGAGTTTCACAGCTGCTGTGAATGAACCAAACAGGCAGTTTATTCATATACTGTACAAATCATATTTTCAGATGGTATACATGTATATGTATGACAATTGGATCTGTGCATAGAAACTGTTGGCAGCGTGTCACAAACCATAAATGTGGTTTAGCATCTTGGAAAACAAATCTTGGTTACTATAGTTACCCATTCAATTCTTAAGAGCAAAATCAAGAGGAAGGATTTTGTATTTTTAAAAGAAAAACACTCCAAAAAGATTGTGTTTGGTTTTCACACTTCAAATTAAGCAAACACATCCTGGACAGTTTTTATAAAAAGCTAAAAGTAGTGCTTAAAACAAACAATTCAGCCAAGATCACAGGAGATGCATGTGGCATCTCATATACCAGCTGAGAGCAAATCTGATGTAAATCTAAGTAAATTCAATCTGATGTGATTGTTTTATTGTGCGTATATCACATGTTGGTCTTTCGCCAATCTACACAGATTGAATTGAAAAAAATATTGATTATAAATAATACAAGATATCTAAGACAGCTAAAACATGATAAACTACATTAATCAAATAACACCAGAGAACAATATGTGACGCGTGGCAGCGACTTCTGTTGTATTTCATTAGAACAAAGTCATTGCCTGACATTTCCTATTTACTGTTTGCTTATTTAAAATATCTAATACAGTCTAATACAGACAGGGCACAAAATTAACTTTTCACCACACCTGCCAATGGCCACAAATATTTCCATGAAGCTGTATTTTGCATTATTTTTATTATAAAAAACATCCACAAAACAAAGGAATTGTTTAGCCGTTTATCTTTGCATATTAGTCACTCATTGCATATATGAGATGAGTCACTCTCTGTCTCTCTGTAAAATTGCACCTGTCACCAAAATGCAAAGATATGCTGTGATGTTGTTGCTCGTATTTTTTGACTTGCTGGCTTTAAGACAAGAAATATTCATATGCGCTGGCAGACAGAGTTTTGAGAAGTTTCCAAGAAGGTAAAAGTTTTAAGATGTCGTGGCAGATGTTTTGTTTTATAGACGGTACATGTATCTTTGATTTGAAACTCATACATCGCTTACATCAGCAAAAGGGCTCTCATTTTACTTTTGGACAGAAATAAAACTGTTATGTACACGTCTACAAATCCAGGGTTCAAAATTACCACTGAATTTAGTGAGTAAAAACTCTGGACCTTGGAAACAAACATGATCATTAGAGTTTGTATTTCTATCCAATGGGAAAATCGGAACAGTTACATACAGACATTGGGGAATTAACATAATAAAAGTTGCTCATCTACTAATGAGACCGTAATTAAACACGCTCTATTAAACTGTCCCCTCCAATTAATGTTCTGTTGGAAAGTCAAAGGTTTCATATATTTTTTCTGCTAAATTTATCTATTGAAGCCTAATTCTGTCACCTTAACATTTCATTCATACAATGAATGTCACATTTTCTTCTGTCAAAAAAGCACTGCTGATGTAATTATAGGCTACATTGTATGAAGAAAGAGTTACTGGTTTGAAAAAATGTTGCTTTATGTGTAGCCATGATTTAGTACTAAAATAATATTTTGACTGTAGTTACTATTTTAAATTATGAGACGTGTTTAGATTTTAAAAGGACCAGAAATAAAAACTTTTAATCATTTACTCACCCTCATTTCAAACCTGTAAGATTTTTTTCTGTGGAAAACAAAATAATATATGTAATATATATGCACAGTGTAATATATATGTACAGTATATATATATAAAATAACAGTTTGAGAAATGGCCATACCATGGAAGACAGTGGTTGCCACTGTTGTTTGTTTACTAACATACTTCAAAATATCTTTTCATGCTCCTCAGAAGCAAAAAGTCAAACAGATTTGGAATGACATAAGAATAAATAAACAATGGAAACATTTTCATTTTTGGATGAACTATTCCTTTAAATTCCCCAACTCTGTTATATACTACACATATACCTCCACATGAATGCAAACATATTCCCTATATGCTATACACTTCCCCAAAGACAAGTCAAACTTTACAACACACACACACACACACACACACACACACACACACACACACACACACACACACACACACTGTAACATGATGAATCTTTGTGCTGTCAGGCTAGCTGCGCTATTAAGGGCTAAATGCTAATGCTGTCAGAGGCAGGATGGATAGATCATTATAGAAACATCAGTCATTTTTCTGAGACAGAGCAAGCAACGTCTATACAAACCGTTAGCCATTAGAGTTAGCATTAGCATGGAGGACGACCTCTCACGTCAGCTTCGTCTCCGATGATGAAAACAAATGCGAATAAAATTGAACTTCATTAAAAATAAATCTATATTATCTTATGATGTCATACATGTGTGGGCGGAATATATAATGCAAATGCGGCGTTTTATAGGCCGCATTGTGCTGAGAGGTGGGAGACGTTGCACAGCATCTTATTAGCATGTAAACGTCTGTGCGCTTTTGTTCAGGTCTGCTGTGCAGTGATGGAGGGATATGAAAGAGGGATGAAATGAGATGAAGGAAATTAATCTTCACAAGAAAGAATGATAAAGGCATGATGCTTTCTGTGAGGAAGGATGGAGATTGGACACATTTGTCAACTCAGAGGGGATGCCACGGAGTGTGTGCGTGCATTTGTAAGTGTGTAAAGTGTCAAAAACATGGCCGTGTTTGTGAGTTTGGGGTGTGAGAGATGCCCCTGTAGCTGAATGACAAATATCTCAATCTTTGAAAAATATGCTCATGTGTTATTCTGCTCCATATTCTGTGAGGAAAAACAAAATCTGTTTTTCCTGCTGATAAACATGAGGGTTGTGATCTAAGACAAACAGCCCAGGTCGCATCATGCATTTCAGAACCTGCATCTATAATCGCTGAACACGCCCAGTGACTCCGCCCAGCAGCTGTCAATCTTCTGTGGCTCTGATGACATCACATCCTTCAAGATGATGTAAATGACATCACGTTGGCCTCCAATTACTCATATCAGGAGTCTGTTACCATTCCATCGCCAGCTGTTGTTAACCTTAAATTGTGGAATCAATATCGCCATGCTGGTCTCATTATTCAGTTCAGCCACTTTAACAGGTGGGAGTGCAGATGACAAAGCAATCAACTCCAGACAGCTCCAAGCTTATTTACTCTGCCGGAGCAACAGGACTGCCGTAAACCCTGCTGAAAAATTACTATTACCAGGCAGAGAACCATGCTGAAGAATTAATATTAGCAACGAGAGAACCCCAGTGAGATATAAACATTACCAGCCGGTGATAAGGCGACATAAATCCAGCAGAAATTCAATTCGAGAGCTATCGCTCACAGACATAAAGACTGCCACACGCCTCCAAAATGAAAAGTTGAAAATTCTAGAGCGGGGAAAGCCTAATAACTATGTGCTTATAATTTAATGTCCACAGCTATCTGTTTTTATTTTCTCCTTAGCTTTCACATTATGAGTCAGCACTGTCTCGAACAGCAATGAAAAATTCTTTTCTGACAACGGATCTGTAACTTTTTGGGGTTAAAATAAACAAAAATAACAAGAGCAAGATTAGTGGTAAAAGTTAAACAAAACAATCTTCCCCTGATTCCTAACATTAAGCTGACCATGATGATTTATAATTTCATAAACCTGGTCCGATTTTCCAGGAAATGTCAGTTTGGCTTTATTGGACTTTAACATGCTTTCAGAACGTTCGCAAAGTAACCTGTAATTTTATAAGTCTATCAGAGACGAAAACATAGTTATGATTTGCAGCATTAAAACCGATTCTTTCATGTGATTATACCGATTCTTTCATGAGCTCAGAGATTTCACTACATTGATGGATTTTAGTAAAAGCAGTTTAATATAAATATTGATTTGTTAACTCAAGAACTCCTACCACAATTCACAAACTTATTGTTTAGACCAATTTCTTCAGGCTAATTTGTTCAAACTATGAAGAATTGCCAGCTTCCATCTGATTGGCTGGCTTTACACAATGTTGTGAGCTGGGGTTCCTGCAAGCAAAGAAATG
>JBAJNP010013345.1:0-12245 GCA_036877545.1 Yasuhikotakia modesta | reverse complement strand
TGTGTGTGTGTGTTTACACAAGTTAATTTATGAGTCATTTCCTCTCTAGATTACGACGATGGCTCTCTATATTTGTTGTTTAGTGAGACTGGTCTGTAACCATGGTGACAGCAGTTATGTCCCCTAGCAGATGAGTGTGTGTGTGTCTGTATGTGTGTCTGCATGTGTGTGTGTGTGTGTCTGAGTGTGTGTGTGTGTGTGTGTGCATGTGTGTGTGTGTGTGTGCATGTGTGTGTGTGTCTGAGTGTGTGTGTGTGTCTGTATGTGTGTGTATGCGTCTGTGTGTGTGTGCGTCTGTGTGTGTGTGCGTCTGTGTGTGTATGCGTCTGTGTGTGTCTGAGTGTGTGTGTGCATCTGTGTGTGTGTCTGAGTGTGTGTGTGTGTCTTTTTTTGTTGTTGTCTGCAATATGATACAAAACAATATCTGTTAATTAACAATATTCACAATACTGACCTAAACACACACACTCACACACACACACACTCATGTGTGACCTGATAATATGACCCTGGGCTCAGGTGTAATTGAATCTTTTTCATTAAAGCTGTATTAGCCGTGACAGAAGCTATGAGCGATTCGTCGGGGTCCGCAGCGACGATGTCGTTCCTCTTTCTCTTCTTCCTCTAAGAGACGCGTCTGAGGGATATTTCAGGAAAGAGTTTATTAATTCATATGCCGTCTGACTGTGTTTTAAATCGTGTTTAATGACCGCCGCTGATGTATTATTCTCACGACTGAGGGTCTTGGCGGATGACGGGTCTGATCTGTCACAGACGCTGGAGATCTGATGTTCTCTCATTCATCATTCGTGAGATCTTTCCTCAACTTTTGACAGCAGAGAAACCGACTGTTTCAGTCTGTGTGTGAATTCTGTGTGTAAGGACCACCTCAAACAAACCAGCTCATGGTTTTAGGTTATAATAACGTTTTCCTGAAGATCTCTGGTGGCGTGTGTTCAGAGAACTGTGCTGAGGGCAACACAGCCCTAAACTTTAATTTTCCTCATCCTACATTCAGTTTTGTTTCTTTTAAGTGATTTAGGGAATAATGTGTGTTGCTCCAGTTAAATTTCACACACACACACACACTCAGGTCAGGTATCTATATCGGACAGTCTCTGATCTAGATTCAGTAAAATAATGTGTCTCAGATCTTCAGCTGTTGTGTCTGCTGGTGTTATATATACAAGCATATATATAAGTTATTTATACCTTTGGATAGACATTGTCTCATATTAAAGTGTGCAAACCTAAAACTTGTGTTATATATTTTCACGCTGAATGAGTGAGTTTGACGTTGAGGTGGTGTTTAGCTGTAAAATGCGTTGGGATGAGAGTTAATTGTGTCATTTATAATTCATCGCTGTGAGTGAGGGCAGCTAAAGTAATGTGTGCGTCTCTATCTGTGACATTTCTGCCTCTTTACTGCAGCCTCTAATTTACGGTCTGTGAGGATGATGATGATGATGAAGAGCTTCTTAAATAATTCACTGCCTCTCCCTGTCTGGGAGATGATGAGGGGTAAATGGAGTTGCAGGTTTCCTGCTGTGTCTCCACATCTGCCTTATTTACCCCATTAAACTCGGTGACATTTACCTCAGACTCGGGCGTCAAACATCTGGCTGGAGTTGTTACTACGGTAATGAGCTCAACCTTTATTAACTAACCTCACCAGACGTTTGACCGTCACACACCGCATGTGTGTTACGCCCAAGAAACACACACACACTGACACACACACACACACACACTCTAACACACACACTAGCACACACTTAACACACACACACATACACACTCTAACACACACACACACACACTGACACAATGAAGTTTCAATGAAGGCACAAAACAGTTTTATTTTATAGAAAAGTTTTATTTCTGAAACATTTGCTTCTGTTACAGGCAGAGCTGAGTGTGTGTGTGTCAGTCTGTGTGTGTGTGTGTGTGTGTGTCAGTCTGTGTGTGTGTGTGTGTGTCAGTCTGTGTGTGTGTGTGTGTGTGTGTCAGTCTGTGTGTGTGTGTCAGTCTGTGTGTGTGTGTGTGTGTGTGTGTCGTGTAATGCTGTGGATGGTTAATGAAAAGCAGGTGACCTCCGACCTCTGCAGCTAGCGTTTCTCCTGCTGTAGTAAACGCTTTGACTGGGTCGGCTGTTGTTCAGTGTGACGGAGGCCGACACGTGTCTTAGATATCCACCAGCGATTACAAATCAAAACAGGGTTTAGTTTCCGGCCCGGATTAGATTCCCAATAGGAAATCGGACATGTTGGACCTCAACTCAGACATTATACAACAGATCAGTTCAGATTTGTGTTTGTTAAATTAGCAATGCGTTGAATCCTTTTCTTTATTTATGAGGTCATTACGTTACTTATTTACCAAGCCATCAAATACAGACAGTTTCATGTTTATTTTAATATTGTATTCAGGTGTGTGTGTGTGTGTGTGTGTGTGTACTAGCTTTCTCCATACACTCAGTCTGTTTACTGTCTCATTCGTACCGCTCACTAAACTGGCAAGCGCTTTCTCAATCTGCATTAATCTGATTGGCCGGCCCAGCGCAACATCCAGGAGTCAGGCCACACGATTCGTTCTGAGTCCACCTGGAACCCGAGTCGTGATTGGATCAAACTGAGGATCAAACTCATCTCTGGAGCTTCTCCAGTCAACAACCTCAGACCGACTGAGACGCTGAACATGTTTCTGTCAGATCTGGTCTTTGTGAATTTGGGTTGAATCTGTTGTTGTCGTGCTGGTTGAGCGCATAGCAACTGCTCCCCCTGCTGGTCAGAGGATGGCAAAGTGCCACCCATTACCATGGCAACAGATGTGTCAAAGTATGACCAGGCATGAATCAGACAGTCGGACCTGCTGAGGAACCGGGGGAAGACATTCGGTCCGGCAGCTCGCAAGCGTTTGGTTCTGTGTTTGCTGGCCTGATTTCTCTGGTTTGTTAGAGCGTTTGGACCGCGTGTGAGTGGCCATTAAAAATAGATGCAGGTTTTTCTCACCATGAATGATGCGGTGGTTAATAGACAATACTATTTCCCCTCACGGAAAATAATCCACCTCATCATTCAAAATGCATGAGACACACACGGAGCAGGTCACCAGCAACCTGTTAGCTCTCTGTGATCTGCTTTACACCCTGTTTGTCTTGAGAAACAGTCCATTATAAAAATACTGATTTATTAGTTGAGGAACGTGTGAAACAAGAGAGACAATAAACAGGAAGGGACTTTAATAAAGTCAAAAACAACAACAAACCGTAACAAGTGTTGAGAAAGTAGTTCATGTTTGACTGACACAAGGGCGAAGACATTATGTTTTTATTTTTGCATGTTGTGTCTCTTTAAATCGGTAGGTCAGGTTTGATGGTTGCTAAGTGGTTTCTTCCTGTCTGTAGCGACTCGCTGTTTCACAATCTAATTCCTGCCCAAATCTCATCAGGATCTGTAGATTAAACGGGTCTGTGGCAGCCGGACTCCCGGACTAATGAGGAAAACATTCGCCTGGGATCTCACAGACACAGATTTAGCATTTGCACGAGTATTTTGCATTGTTGATTTTTAATACAAATAGTTCTGCAAATACCGTGATTCATTTTTATAAGTGCACTTTAATAAAATACTTCAGCTTGTATGAATTATGAATTTAAAGTGATATTGTTGTTCTACACACACGGACTGTGACGGTTTTGTCGTGTTTGTTCAGTGATCACAAACTGATATTTGTGTTGTTTTGTGTGTTTCAGGTAGTTCTTGTGTTTGCTCTGAGTATCGGCGCACTTGTCATCTACTTCATAGACTCCTCAGAGTGAGTACATGTCTCTTTTTATTCCTCTAGTTTGCAGGCAGTCGTATCATTTGCTGTTTTTTTTCCAATAAAGGCAGATTGAGGCACCAAACTAGTTCCTAAAACAGTCAAAAGACAGTAAAACGTTTCTGTAAATAGTTTTGTAAGTGTACAAACATTTGACACTATTAGCAGCTTGTTGATACTGTAAATTTAATGTATCACCTTATGCTGTAAAACAGTAACCTGTGTTAACCGCACATTTCTGCTGGTTTAAAAGTAAAACTAAACAAACAGATGGTTATGCCGTGTTATTTTTTACAAGTCCACTCGTATAACATACATGAATGAGATTCTGGACCCTGGGGGGAAGATTTGCCCCTCGGGGTGTGAGAGACAGAGAGTCTGAACACATTTACCTGGGGGCTCACGGGACATCATGACATCACACACTTGAGTGAGTTTAGAAAGGTGAAATTCAGAATAAATCTGTTTATGCCACAGGCGCATTGTCAGAGAGACAGAGAGAGAGAGATAGAGAGAGACAGAGAGAGAGAGACAGAGAGAGAGAGACAGAGAGAGAGAGACAGAGAGAGAGAGACAGAGAGAGAGAGAGAGAGAGAGACAGAGAGAGAGACAGAGAGAGAGAGACAGAGAGAGAGCATGTGTTTATTTTCATTTGCCCTGAACAAACCCTGAATAACATTTTTGGCAGAAGTCTGTATTTTCACAGATATTACAAAACATCTGAGAGTTTAGTTCTGTGTGTTTAAGTCCTTCTCAAACAATCGCCGTGATTCGGGCCTGAACAGATTTTGTGTTCAGAATTGTTCTTGTCCACATGTGGCTCCCGTCCATCCGACCAATCAAATCTCTCTGATGATGCTGTTATTCAGGCATAACACACAGGTTAAACTCTCACCGCAATTGCACTCAAATCAAATCTCTAAATTCCCCATGATGCACTAATGAGGAAGAGGATATGACGAAGAGGATAACACTTCCTGTGTGTGTGTTTAGAGACACAGAATTTAATATTGTAGAGAGTCATTTATGACATTATATGTGATATATGTGATTAAAGAAACACAAACTTCTCATATGAAAATGCCTCATGTGACACTCAGTTATGTGTGAAACGATTAGCTTGAGATAAACACAAACTTAAGGGTGTGTAAATATGTGAGAAACACATTTATCATTCATTCATTGGACAGTTCATAAGAAGTTAAAACTGAGCATGTGTTAAGTGTTAATGTTAATACAGGGCGTTCAGGAGCAGTGATGTGACCCGACTCTGCTGTCGTGTTTATTTACGCTGAACCTCTTTTAATTACAGCCCTGTTTCGGTTTCAGTTAACTCAGAACCGAGCAACAGACCCAGATAGTGTTTCTCAGTTCAGCAGCTGTTCTGAAGCTTCTGATGAGATGAGCTGTTCTCTCTCAGGTCCTTTAATGATGAAGTGCTTCCTTTGTGCAGGAGCATCAGTCAGACCTGTTTACATCTGATCCTGCAGGAGAGCCTGATGTTCAGATGTAGCCTCTGAGACGACTGCACAGAAGCTTAGAAATTTAAGGGTTCTTTCAAAAGTGTAGAAGAGCCATTTTTGGTTCCCTAAAGAACCATTCAGTCAAAGGTTCTTTAAAGAACCATTGTTTACTAGCTTTTTATAGACTAAAGTACCATTTCCCAATAAAAACTTAGAACCATAGAGCCAAAAAMTGGTTYTCCTATGATAWAGGATGATATATATGAAGTTTTTTTAAGAGTGTACCAACATAATTTCAGGAATATAAACATTAAAAAATGTTTGTTGTATTTTTTGTTGTTCACTGTAGTTTTGTTGTAAAATGATGAACTCATTGTTTGCAGAATGATTCCTCTCAACAGTGAGTATGTGTTGAGTTTAACTTTGTTCTGTCCAAACAGCCCGATTGAATCCTGTCAGGAGTTTGACAATAACTTCACGCTGCAGATAGACATGGCCTTCAATGTCTTCTTCCTGTTGTACTTCGGACTGCGTGTAAGTGTGTTAAACGGCGCACACATGTTTACTGAAGTAACACGCACTGTAATCTAGTTTACATGCATTTATTGTTTGTTTCTCTGCAGTTTATAGCAGCGAATGATAAACTGTGGTTCTGGTTGGAGGTAAACTCTGTGGTGGATTTCTTCACGGTTCCTCCAGTGTTTGTGTCGGTGTATCTCAACAGGAGCTGGCTGGGTAAAACACACCTCACATAAACCATCATCTCATCAGATTATGAGCAGAGGAAGTGTTGGCAAATAATGGCCTCTGTCGACATCTGCTGGACATTACACACACCACAGGACCAAGCTCTGGTCTGTCTGTCTGTCCTCCAGCTGAATGTTGACTTAGTGTTCTCTAGATGTTCTCTCAAAGTTATGAACTTTGAAACAACATTATAACGTTTGTGTTACTTAGTGGAAGCATTAGAGAAACATTCCTACAACGTAAAATTGTTGGCTGGGCTTTCTCTCACACTTAAACACACACACACTTATACATACACACAATCTGATACACACAGTTATACAAAACCAGCTTTGTTCTGCAGTTCAGGGATTTACAATCATTGAAACATTGAAGTATTTGCGGTGGAGTTCATGTCTAAAGCTCATTTATTTGAAAGCCCGGTTACATTACAGTATTACTGCAGGAATAACTGAACTGCTCTCTGCTAAAGTTAAATCTACTGACAGCAGGAATATATTGCATTGACAGTAATGCACTCACAATAATGAACGTTCATGAAACGCTATTTTTTGCAGTCGTGGCCGACGACAGACGCTGTCAGTGGAGATAAACTGCTATCAGTTCATCATTTATATAATGAAGAATGAATGAATTAATCACTGAGAAATGAAAATCAGATCTGAGTGGATTTGGGCTTTAGATTAATGAGAAAACTGGATTGTTTAATTGTTTAGAGAAACCGGATTACATTGATTCTGTCTGTGAGGTTTGGAAACGTGTTTGTCTGAGTGGAAATGAGACTTTAGTTCATGATATCTGCAGGACTTGTTTATTCAGTCTCCTGTGGTAGTCAGAGGTTTTACAGCTTATCTGAACAGAACAGCCCGGAAACAATCAATGTTTCAGAAAGATTATAAAGGTTTTGTAATGATAGTCATTTGTCTCTGTCCCACAGTGATCAGTGGTTAATGGTTAGTGAAGCTTTGGTTAGTGGTTACGGACAGACAGAAGTACAGACTGATGTTAATATTATTCAGTTGAACTCATTTAACTAACTTTATTTACAGAAGTTAAAATTTTGTTGTAATATGTTGTGGTTTTGTTTTCATAGACAAATTCTAAACTTTGACAAACTAAAGCTCATTATTTGTGACGTTTGTGATGTATTATTAAGTATATTTAGTATAAGTGCTGCCCCTGCTGGTGTAACGCCTGTGCGACAGTCACACGCAGCTTATGGGGTTCATCTTAGTGACTGATTTTAAGGGCTGTATGTAATCCTGTACTGATGAACAGAACCACCGGGTCACGGGTCACGGTTTGTTCAGCTCTCGCTAATGTCTGTTGATGGTCCATTAGTGATTCAAGACCCTCGCTTGTGTTCATTTAAACGGCTCTGACTGCTGTACTGATGAATTCTGGGACATGTTGCCCCGACAGGATAAAATCATTGACCTCATTTGACTCATTCTGAAGTGTTTCTGATTGGATATTTCATCTGGGTTTTTGAAGGTTTCACAGAATTTCTGAGATCAGGTTGAGATCTCCAACATCTGTGAAGAGCTCATACAGAGAGATCTCAATTGTTGATCCCTTAAAGAGACTCCGGGACTCTTGTTTCTGGAGAAACATTTAGAAATATAGGCATCTGTTTGCTGGGTAAGAGAAACGGAGACATGACAGAGATTTCAGTGGACATTTGTTCATATAGCTCTGATTATGTTAATCTTTTGATGGAGTTTTCACTGGGCTGTAATGAGTTCATCTGTTTAATGGCCGGACTGTTGAGTGAAAAAACTGAATATTTTTGTTTATGAAGAGTTTTAAAGGTTGGTTCCTTTGATTTGTGGGTTCCTTTAATTAGAACCCTATTAATCATAGAACACCAGGCAATCTTTATCAACACCATAGACAGCTCATATCTTACCCTAGCAACTGCATTACCCTAGCAACCAGCCAAACCACAGAAGCTGTTGATAGCTGCAGGATGTCCAGTCAGCGCAGCGCTGAGTTTGAGGTCCGAGGTTTGCGCTGGCAGGTTTCTACAGGAACGACTGATGGCAGATGATGTTTTCCGGGCGGTTGAACATGTTTTCAGCCTGGCCTCCAGAGCGCACAGCATTTTCTAAAGGAGCTTAAACTGTAATTTCCTGATGAAAGAGGTTTCTGACTGTAAGCTGTCGCTACACCATCAGAACTGGGGTGATTTGTCCGTGCTGGTGGGCTTCGGTCGCATTAAGACCCCTCCTTGCTTAGAGCAGATAAAGTCGGGCAGAGACGCAGTGAGATGCTCACGGTCTCAGCAGAAGGTCCGACAGGCAGAACGTTGTGATTTTGTGAGACGTTTGGAGATATTGTTCAGAAACGACGGCTGGTCTTCAACATGATTCCAACTAAGATGTTGGTGTATCGGAGCCCGGATGAGGCCATACACACTGAAACCGTCCAGAACCCGCGCAGACGCAAGAAATCTTGCGGCGAGCTCTTTCAGAACGGCTACCGTGTGAAGATGCCTCACGCTCCGGTGTGTGAGAAGAAACAGGATGGTTTCCTCCACACGGTCTCGACCTGTTGTCACTCCGTCTGGTACTGGGGTAAGAAAACCATGGAGAAAGAAGCTGATTGGTGGATTTCATCTGCTTGTTCTCCCCGTAACAGGCGCTATAATCTCATTTACAAATGTTTCCTTTTGTACTTGGAGATGGTTTTTGTTTTTATTGAATTTGGCGTTTGTTTTAGACACAGGTCATGCGCTTACCGCAGCTTATGAGCTTAACGTTTGGTGGACTCTTTAATCTAGGTGATTTTTTTGGGAAAATCTGCCAAATTCTGCTGATCCAACCTTTAAAGCGTCGATGGAGGTCATTTTAAGACAGTTCTCTGACAGAACTGATTCCAGTCTTACTGCATCGTATATATTGCAGAATATCTGCTGTGTTTGTTATGTAAAACTACAGTATTGCTGTGAGATACTGTCACATGATTAAATAAGATTAAACGCCTTCTTTAATTTAGTAAGTGCTGTTTTTAATCCAGTTTTGTAAGACCAAAGTCAAAACACAGATGTTGACACTCATTTTATTTATTTATTTGATTTCTCAGAGGAAAGTTGTTTTGCTCTTTCATAAGAAGGAGATTAGATGGAGAGCTCAGTTTTATTTAAATATCTAAGATGTTTCTTCTAAAATTGCTTAGAAGAAATAAAAATAGAAACAAGAGAGACAATTGTTAAAAAACAATAATGAGTTTGTAAAATGAATGTACGCTGTAGCTAAAATAATCTGGAGTTCATTAAAATCTATAATATTATTGACTTTTGGTTGCAAACTCTGAGCTCAGTTTGAGACACTGTTGAGATATTTTCAGAAACTCTGAGACATTGGTGAGATTTTTGGGTCTTTCTCAGGAGAAATATCTGAGACGCACTGATGACTGATTTAAGTGTGAGTCTGTCTGTGTTTGTGTTTATAACAATCAAACAGCTTCTGTCTGAGGAGAAGGAGTTTTACATAATGCTTCTAAACCTGGCCTCACATCCAATCATTTACGTCACAGATGTTGAGGGCAGATGTTGAGCTCTGTGTCTGTCCGTCAGTCAGAAACAAACACCGTCCAGCTGTGTTCAGTGGTGCGGCTGCCACGCTTTTCATTATTTCTGCGCTGTTTTTAAATATTCAAGTTCTGTAAGATTTCATTGTTAAACATGGATGAACGTTTTAAAGGTACGAGCTGCGTTGAGTGTTTTACTGTGTTCAGTGATGTTCAGTGATGATGTTCAGTGAGTGTTTGTGGTTTTAATGCATGTTTTCTCTCACAGGATTGAGGTTTTTAAGAGCTCTGAGGCTGATCCAGTTCTCAGAGATTTTACAGTTTCTAAATATCTTGAAAACGAGGTAAGAAATCGTTGCAGTCTGATGGACGTCATTATTTGTTTTTAACAATCCTTTCATTCTCAATCTGCATCGTTTTTTACCAGTTTATTTTAATTGCACATCCATATATTTAAATCAGTGAGTTTAAATTATGTGTGTGTGTGTGTGTGTGTGTCTGTGTGTGTGTCTGTGTGTGAGTGTGTGTGTGTGTCTGTGTGTGTGTGTGTGTGTGCACCCATACACACATACTTATATTCTGGTTTCTCTGTTAATTTAGGATATAATTTAGTATTATACAGTTAAGATGATTGTATTTAGCACATTAATCTTGTTTTTAACAGCGTTTTTATTACTGTGTGTTTAAATACCTTTGACATTGTGGTCAGACATGAGTGTGTGTGAGCGCAGATTAAATCTTCACCACAGATGCGTGGAACAGCTGAACTCTTTCACATAATCCGCTGTTTGTCTGTCAGATACATCCGACATCTGCTGGCTAAACAACATTTACCAGAGAAACTAAATTAAAAACTATTTACTGAAGCACTAAATATAGAAAAACAAGTTATTTTAAACTTTAACGTGTGACTGGACGTGATCGTGTTCTCACTTGTTTTCTGTGGTTGTGTAAAAGGTTTATGTAAATGATAACAGCTGCGGTTACTGCCGTCGATTCATGCAAACCTTTCTGAAATCTGTTTCATAGCAACTCCATAAAGTTGGTGAATTTGTGCTCAATATTTATAAGCACATGGCTGACAGCAGCAGGATTCATACATTTGGTGAGTTTACCTGAGAGAGAAAGAGAGAGAGAGAGACATTTGAAATGAAGGTGACACACCTGAACTCTTCAGATCGGACTGAAGGCCGTCTGTTGATATTTTCCAGGTGGAAAACTCAGGAGATCCATGGGAAAACTTTCAAAATTCCCAGCCCCTGTCCTACTGGGAGTGTGTGTACTTGCTCATGGTAACCATGTCAACGGTGGGTTACGGAGACGTTTGCGCTAAAACGACCCTCGGGCGCCTGTTCATGGTCTTCTTCATTCTTGGAGGATTGGTAAAAAACAGAAGACATCCCATAATAATTCACCTGTACAACCTGCATTAATGTCCGACGATCAAGTCCTTTATCATTGTAACCTTGACAACCAGAGTCTGAAACAGTCCCTTCATTTGACTTCAGTTCACCTGAATGTTTGAAATGTTGTTCCTGTAGTTTTGCTTGTTCTGTGTTTTGGTTCTTAAACAGTTCTATAAATGTTTCAAATGTTACTGTGAATGTTACTGGTTTTATGACTGGAACCACAGAGTAATTCTGTTTGTAGAAATGCGGTTTTAGGAAACTGGCCCAGTAACCCCCCCCCCGGTCTCCAAAGAACTTTATGACGGGTTGAGACGCGCTGTTTTCATGCCAACATACATCACAACACGCATTATAGAAACGGATACAAGATGCTTTATTAGTATTACGATATAAGATGAACAGATGTTTCATATCAAACTGTTTTGTGTATTTTAGCCTGACTGAAGTTATTATTGTCTGTTTTATAATCTAATATAACAAAATAAGGATTATAAATGTGTTTAGTGTCACATTAGCGTGTTCATATTTAGCATAGATCATTTAAATTCAGCCTTTATTATAATGATTTATAAGAACTAAGTGCATTACAACAAAAATCTTTTACAGGTTTTTTAAGACAGTTTAGAAGTTTCTCCTCTTTACTCTTTCAGTCAAACAGAATCAGAGCTGTAAATACACATCTTTACACACATTTTTACGTACACATTACATAAACATTGTCATCGGCCGACACCGAGTTATGTTGCATGCGACAGTTGTGTTTATATCAACCCAACATAAGAGTTTGTTTGGTTTAAACATGGCTCTTAAAATCTCTCCTTTGCATCAGTGTTTTCCCTCTTAAATGCAGAATGAATCTCATCTGCTACTTTTTAAGTCTTTATAAGGTCTGTATGTTTTAAAGTCATCAGATCTCAGCAGTGCATGTGTAAAAACCATTCTGTCTCCCCTGTTGTTATTCAAACTCTCTGAATTTTTAAAGTGACAGTCTTTAACATTTAAAGGGCTCATATTATACGCAATTTCATTTTCCTCTAACTTTGAGATAAGAGTTTGTCCCCTGCTAACATTTGACTAACAGTTTAACTTGTAAAAACGTAAAAGTAAAAGTTATATTATTAACCATATTGCTCGGTCAGATTTCTGTAACGTTTCACAAGCTGCTTCACAAGTCTAATGTTGTTGATGAATTATATATTGTTCCAAGAACATTATTTGATCATTTTGAGAGAACGTTTAGCCAACGTTCTCACTACATTCCCTGTTAGCCGGG
>JBAJNP010013344.1:0-12246 GCA_036877545.1 Yasuhikotakia modesta | reverse complement strand
GGCTCTGGATGTTTCTACTCCAGACTCAGTCCACTGCTTCCGCAGGTCCCCCAAGGTCTGGAATCGGTCCTTCTCCACAATCTTCCTCAGGGTCCGTTCACCTCTTCTTGTTGTGCAGCGTTTTCTGCCACACTTTTTCCTTCCCACAGACTTCCCACTGAGGTGCCTTGATACAGCACTCTGGGAACAGCCTATTCGTTCAGAAATTTCTTTCTGTGTCTTACCCTCTTGCTTGAGGATGTCAATGATGGCCTTCTGGACAGCAGTCAGGTCGGCAGTCTTACCCATGATTGCAGTTTTGAGTAATGAACCAGGCTGGGAGTTTTAAAAAGCGTTAAAGATGTTCATGTTTTTGTCTCCTTTTATCACGTTTTTAAATCGAAATGTTGACCTGCTTTGTGAAGGATGTTAAGAGATCTACAATTTATGCAGTTTTATTGTTGTTCTTGTTAGACAACACGCAGATTAACAGACTTAAATTTGTCATAAATTTGTTTAATTTGTGATTAAATCTCAATTATTGTTTTTGGGGACGTATCCGTTGAATCAAATAGTAACTCAAAAAAATTCAAATAGAATCTCAAAAGTAACAGCCCTAACACGCAGTAGCTGTTTTTTCATCAGAGTACATTGTGTGTATGTTGCGTAAAAGAACCGCGCTCAGTCTGCGGACTGAATAAATGATTCGCGCAAAGTATGTTGCGTGCGCAATTTTACCCTGTCTGCTGCAGACGCGTCGTGTTTAACTGATTCTCCGTCTCCCTAAACTTTCCATAATTCGTCGAGCTGCTTTTGACTGTAACTGATTTTCGGCACAGTTTGCAGATCAGCGTCTTTTGACTAACATACGACCTTTCAAAACGAAACCACCTCCATACTAGTGACGACGACCCGCGTATAGGAATTAAATCTAATGTGGATTGTGCGAATGCTGGTGTTTCGCTCATTTAATCTTCTGTCAAACACGGATCTGTCCTGCTATCCCCATGCTCTGAATGCACGCGTGTACTATACTACAGCACACAGTGAATGCGCATCACTTAATGCGGCGTTTTGATTGGCTTATGAAAAGGAGTCGTATACTCTATTTTGATTTCGCATATCGTTAAACCGGCAATTACAATATTATCGCACACCCCTACCTATAACCCTTTAACAAAAGTGCAAGTGGATAGGTTTAAAATGTTCTAGACCATGTTTACTCCAGTATTTAACATGGTCCATCAACCAAATGTATTTTAATACCAGGTGTAAACAGGCCTCTAGGGTGATTCATTTTCATTGGATTAGTTTTAAACGATGTGATTTGCGTCGTTTCTGCAGCCATTTGGCCATAACCAGTCCCAGCAGGACATCCTGCAGGAGAACACCATCCTGAAAGCCACAGAGGTTCAGTTCCCCTCCAAACCAGTGGCCAGCAATGAAGCCAAGGTCATTTCAGTTGTTTTACTCTGAACAGAAACAATTCATTCTATAGAAACAAAACATGGTTATGGTTTCAGTAAAAGCAAGAATGTGATGGTTAGTGACAGAAACTCAAAAAGCTATTAGAATAGAAACATTATTCTAAACTGTACTTCTAGCTGTTAACACCTAAAAGAAGATCCGCTGAACACTGGCACACGTGTTACTACTAGCCTGTTAGCAGCTGGTTTCATATTTTTATGTTGACCGGCTGCAAATCATTAAAGCACTAAAACGTATGTAATATTATAGTCTAAGTCCCTATCATAATGTTTTTTACTTGTTCTCATTGTAATAAATGAGCTGTATAATTTGTGATGCAGTGTTGTAATATTTGCATGTTTTCTGCAGGCATTCATTCGTCGTTGTCTAGCCTATAGGAAAGAAGATCGTTTTGATGTGCACCAGCTGGGTAGCGACTCCTACCTGCTGCCTCACATAAGACGGGCCAGTTCATCAGGAAACCTGGCACCAAACACTGCCTCCTATTGACCCCCCTCCTACAGCAGCACAGAACCTTCCAGACAGCCATAGAGAGAATTAGCTTCCTCAGGTTGAGGAACGTTGGATCATTGTGCTGTTGCAGCACAGATTTGGGTTTACAAAGAAAAGTGTTAAGAAAGAGAATGAAGCATGAATATTTAGACACCCAAAGAATGTTGATAATGTCATTGAAGAAAAATGCCTTCTGAAGATTTTATAGGGCACAGTTCCTATAGTACCCTGAAATGTGACTGTTGTCTTTGGTTTTTCACATGGTTGCCTCAGAGCTTAAAGAGGAGACTGAGTTTTAATAAATTGGGTTTCAATATTTTTTATTTTTTGAAGAGTTACTGTAACTGCAATGGTTTCATCCTTCACTCTGTAGTAATGTTATGTATTTTCAGACAACAGTGTTAGCTTTCCTTGCTTTGTTCAACTAGCTATGAGAATGTAATTCTAGAATACAGAACAGCTACTGGCTTATTTAGACCCAGGCAGCAAACTAATGTTTAATGCACAAAAATAACCAAATGTAGACAAATGGCAATGTACAGAACCCTATGCAGGAGAAAAACTGAAGTATCCACTCTGGAGCATTAATGTATATTTGTTGCACAGGACCTTAAATGCAGATTAACTGATAACAGATTCGTTCTGAATAGAGGTTAAACCTTCTACCCTTTTCTTGTAAATTTGGTTTCCTGGTGTGTTTTTTTTTATTATTTTGCTGCTTTGATGTTGCTCTTTTTAAAACGGCTGTATAATGTCCTTTGGGTATAAACTGTACAGTCATGTTAAAAGAATAATAGAAAATAAATGCCAGGAAGCTCAATATAGCTGTTATAGCTTGTTTATTATTGAGATTTAAATGGCTGTAGCGTCACCCGCTGGTCGCGTAAAGCAGAGACATCTGACCTCTGTCAGCTTTACTGTTCACACGCTGCAGACGCTTCTTCTCTTGCTGACGATGTTTTTCAGTAAAAATTTGTTAAAAATGTCTTGTGATAGTTGGAACATCTATCATATATACATGGAATATCGTATATACATGTGCATATAATACACTTACATGCTAGTATGTTCGGGATTATTAACAGTTATTTGTAATGATTACTTACACTTCACGCACCACAGCAACAGTACAATAGGGCAATACATAAAAGACAATCAACAGCATTTAATGACTAAAATGTCAAATCCTAATGTTAATCCTAATACTAGTCTAAACTAGATCCCTAAGAGCACAAGAAATGACCTTTACAAACTTACATATATCACTAGAACAAATGCGTTCATCAGATGCCAGGCAGCGCGAATGAACGGAAAGGTGTTCGTGACGTGTGAGACCTGCGATGCTGACGGTGACACTGAAGAAAAGCCAGAGCTGCAGGCAGCAGCTTGTTGAGCTTCTCTTTGGGAGTGACTAATGCTGCTTTTAAAATGTCTGAAAGAGATGAAAATGTAGTGATAAAAAACATTGCTAAGTTATTTTTATTTTGCTTTGTTAATATATTGTTAATTTATAAACATTTTTCTATAGAATGATAACATCCATTCCTAAGTCTTAAAAGTATGACCTGATGCTGACAATCTGAACACAAAACTAAAACTGGTGATGGGGTTCAATTTAAGTTTGATAGCATTGGTTACTGTACTTGTAATATAACTTATTTGATGTAATCTCTATTGTTGCAGATTAAACAATTTGAGATTAAAGGTTAAAAAAAGTCAGTGGACCTATGCATGTCTTTATTCTAGGAAAATAATCACAAATGATATTCCATAATTCTGTCATTCAGCTCTGTCACTAAAGTGGTCCAGGGGCAGTAGTTGGAGGACATCAAGGGGGTCTTCTCTTTTCTCATTTAAACCATTTATTAAAAGCAATAAGCTCTGTCAAGCTGTGGTTAATGTTGAGTTAAGAACAAGTGTGCTTGTTGACTAGACGTGAGTTGATAAAAACCCTCAGGTGAGGGTAAAACCGAGTAAAGCCCTTGTGACATGCGATCCTAGTCCTCGGTCCTTCCCCAATGTAATTTTCCACAACATTTGTGTCATCTCTATACTTCCAGAACCCTAGTTTGTTTTACAACTTTAGCCTTCCTGTTTGCTCAACTGGTAGAGCATTGTGTTAACACCGCAAAGGTTGTGGGTTCAACCCAGGGGAAGGCAAATGAATAAATGTAAACTATTTCTAAAAAATATATTTTTATTTTTTCAGATCTGTTGATATTAGATTACATTGTAAAAAATGTCTGTTAAAACTACAGTAAAAAACTGCAAAACGGCAACAGTAAAATACTTTTTAACTCTTAATAGTATAACACTGTATTGCATACATTAAATTACCATAATTTATGAAACGGTATATAGATGTTCATTTTACTCTCCTAATATGTAAAAAATAATTTTTTTGGTGAAATTAATGGGAAAATACTGTTCCCTTACAAACAAGGAATTACCTTAAAAACAATGGTTTTATTCTGTGTAAATTACACGTTCTTAATGTG
Organism: Yasuhikotakia modesta; assembly: GCA_036877545.1. Classification (NCBI taxonomy): domain Eukaryota; kingdom Metazoa; phylum Chordata; class Actinopteri; order Cypriniformes; family Botiidae; genus Yasuhikotakia; species Yasuhikotakia modesta. The sequence continues at coordinate 7,789 of JBAJNP010013344.1, read as the reverse complement.
TACTGTAGAATTTACAATATAACACCTTTTTAAATCCAACAAACACACACCTTAAGTCCTACAGTAATAGGATTTTAAACATGTTTAATTTTTTGTCAATTTTTAGACAAAACTTTAAATATTCTGTAATGTTCTATTCTGATAGTTAATGCTAAATGCAATGCAAGATTGTATTGAAGAAATTTAATATGAAGAAATAACTGCAGGGTAGTAGGCTAGTAAGTGGCATAGAGAAATTATAATTAAAAGCGTGAACAAACTTAAGGACCGAACCGTCGATAAAAAACGCAACAGGAAGAGGAACTTCCCCCAATTAACCTTAGGTGAGTTGCGCAGCTCGAGTGGTGAGTTCTTATTTCCCCTAGTATCTTATTTTAACACGGGGTAACTTGCAATTTGTAAAGATAACGGAACAGATGAATGTTGTACTACTAACGCGAAGTGTCATTTTGATGCCTTGTGAACTTATGCATTTAGCCCATTTTCAAATTACTCATGTTACTGTTACGGCTAATAAAGCACATGCTCGAAAACTCATACTGATGCTTGTGTATTCTGATGTTGTTTTAACCCATTTCTTAGCATACTTTTAGAAATACTTGACAGTGCACGACAGTTCATTAATAACGTTAACCGTTAACGTCTTTTTATATTTTAGTTACCACCATTTTAGCGCGCCAAGCAGCTGTCTTCTGTGCTCAACGCTTCTTTTCGAGGTAAGTTTAAACGTCGGTAAACGTTTTATTTTCCTTTCGTTAGTTTCGTAGTTATTTAACCTGTTTAGTTGCAATTTCTGTGGCAAGTCTGTGAAATCATTGAGGGGGTATGTACTTCATTGTAAACTTCACCGAAATGAACCACATTGTTTATTTAAGTGCTTTGCGGTCGATTGCAAACAGACTTTCGTTACATATACTTCATTTAAGGCACATTTTTACCGCAAACATAATGTAAATGCGTCAGTTAATGTAACTGGGGACAGCTGTTGTCGCTATTAAATGCGCAGTGGCATTGTGTCAACGACGATGTCTTGATGCTAAAAGTCTTGTATCTCATTTGAAACAGCATATTGTGGAAGGACGGGACGTGAGTTGTCCAGTGAAAGGATGTACAGATGTTTTTAAGGTTAAATCTTCATTTAGTTACCACATGTCACAGAAACACAAAGGTTTTGCAGAAAGCAGAATCAGTGACTTGTATAGAGACTTGTCAGTTTATCAGTCATCACAGTCTGTTCCAACTGAATTACATGTCTCTGGCCCTGAATTAGTTGAGGCAGGCACAGACGACAGTAATATGGACACATCAGATGATTTCAGTGATCTTTTTCTTAGAAATGTTTATTTTACTTAAAACTGCAAGGACAGTTCTTACTACCCGCTTCAACCACACAGCACATTGTTGAGGAGACAATAAGGAGACCTCTAGCACTCTAGTGGTTAGAGTTGGATTTGTAGCCAGGTTCAGTTCTCAGTGCCACCAGCAAATGACTGAAGTGACCTTGAGCAATGATACAGTAGCTGGCAACTGCACCCTACTTGTAAGTCACTTTGGATAAGCATCTGTCAAATGAATACATGTAATTGAGGTTAACAGCTGATGACCTAAGAATCTACTTAAGATCTAAGAATCTACTTAAAAGTAAGTAAAGTTAACACTATTAGATTATTTTTGTTAAATGTAAATTGTAACATTTGCTTTAACTTTCCACATTTCAGGCATTGCATTTGAATTTGTGAGTGGCCAATGACTTGGAAGGACCTTTCTTTCTGGACCTTTGTGACGTAATAGTGGTGAGAATACTGTATTGTTAAATGTTTTTGAATGTGGTCTTATTCAGGACCATATATTTTCCTTTATCTTTTTTTCTTATGTTGCGACAGGACATTTTCAGTCTGTTTTTCCTGTGAGTTTATTTAAGCATTATTTAAGTCAGTACTTTAATTCCTTAACTTTTAGCAAAAATGTTGTATTTGAAGTACTAAACAATTACTCCATAACATGGCACAGCTCCAAAATTGTATCTAATGTGTCAATGCTAAGTAGTCATTATTTAAGTTACTATTACTGTTCTCATTCTTTTCTGTTTTTTTTAGTCAATTCTGGACCCAGTAACTGACACCTCAAGGATAATTGATGGTAAGTAGTAGTATAGGTTAGTCTACCAAACAGTACATACAATAAAACATTTCAATTCAGACTAGGGGTGCTTAATTATCGTTACCAGTTTCCAGTGCCATATGATAGTAACTCCACGGCGGCTGTATTAACATGCACCGTGAATGTATGTTGCTTTGTACCATGTGTTAAGACAGAAGCGCCAAAACTTGCAGGAGACACAGGCACTAATCTATTCATTATCAAAGTGGCCTGTGCAGGGCTTGAAATTTACTTTTTTACTTGGTAACACTGCTGCTCCCAACTTCAAATGTTGGGAGCACCAGCCAAAATTTAGGAGCACCCACCAAAAATTAAGGAGCACCACAACTACAAAGTATATATTAAGAGATTTCTTTTATTTAAAAACAACACCAATCAATAACAACAGTCACTTGTTATTGAAACAGATTTTTTAAAATAATTCGTTCAGATGAATTAAACATTTTAAATAAACTGCCATTTACATTTTGTCAGAACCTTTAGTAAAGTTAAATTGCAAGTTACTTTGTTTAGTTGTTCAGAATTGTTATCTGTGTTCAAAACAAAAAAAATGATTCTTAATTTATCCTGAAACGACGCAGCTCTACCAATTACAATAGAAAAGCCAAAATACACATTCAATGAGATACTGAAAAAGTATGATATTAATTGTATATTGCTATATAATACTAAATATGCTCTATAATAATAATAATAATCATCATAATGATAATAATAAAGAAAACATCACCATCAGCAACATGTCCTACAAGGATGTATGGGGCTGTCCATCAACCAGGACACGGACATACACTATCACACACTCCCTGACAAACACGTCGGTGTCGCAATTGATTATAACAGAGATGTACTGAGCTGATGATACTTTATCCGTGGTAATACTTTATATTCAGCCGTTTTGAACTACGCACGGTAGTTCACGTGACAACAGAGCGCAGTGAAAGGCGGTGATTGACAACAAATATAAACCGATCTAAGGTCTGCATTAAAGTTAAGAACGTAAAGATGCAGTTTAATTGGTTATGTAACATTGTATAGGACGCTGGACTGCTCGCTGTATCAGTGCACATAAGGCACAAACCTGCAGTATTTGCAAACGTTTTTTCAGAGAAATGAAAACAGGTCGCACCACAACAATTACACGCACTCGCACAAATGCTCCCAAATATATTTTTAGCTCGCACAGATAACATTTTGGGAGCATATGCGACTAAATTGGTCGCAATTTCGAGCCCTGGGCCTGTGAAATTCCAGAGCTTGCTTATGTGTAGTAAAAATCTTATCTCTGTAAGCATGACAGAGGTGATGGACTAACTTCTCTTCTCAGCAGAAAGATGAAGAAAATGGCAGTCGACGCAGTGCTGCATTTCCAGTTTCTCGAACTGACTCAATACCATGGCTTCAATAAGAGTGGACCTATTACTATTGTTCAACCAGAGAAAATGGCCCTGATTTACTTTCATATATGGACATGTTTATCTTACACTTGTTAAGTTATTGAATCAGCTCTAACAGTTTGAACAGTGTCTGTATGCAAAAACAGTTTATTTAAAATATATAATGGTCATTTGTACTTTAATTTACAATAGCTTATTTAGTATTTTACAATAACCTGACTGACTGTTGTACAGTCTGTGCTAACCACTTGTAATGTCTTTAGTGTTTTACTGAATTTTTTTGCATTGCAATTCTGGCAAACACAGCTGCCGGTAATTTTCTGTAAAATTATAGTTAACAATAAAATACTGTAATATTTTATACTGTTGTATTGTGTTTATTACGGAGATGGACTGTAATTACTATAAAAGAAATGTACACTTGCAAATGCTATTTGTAAAGTAAATTTACCTGTAAAGTAAACAGGTTTACATTATATCCGTTTTATTTAACAGAAGTGTACTGTAAAGAATCAGCATTTCTCTACTATAAATTTACGTTTGCAAAAAAGCATTCTGGAAAGTGTTCCACACTGTAACCTTACATTTTACGGTAAACTTCTGGCAACCACAGCTGCCGGTATTTTACCGTATATTTTGCATATTTTTTTACAGTGTAGAAACATTTCAATGCCCTCCAAAGGTATCATTAAGTTCACGTGGAACAGAGATTTTTTGCATCTGCTTTGATAACTGCATGCAAGCAGCATTAACAGAAAAGGTTTGCAAATCTTATACATGCTTACCACATGCTACGCTAAAGCGCTAGGTGGACAAAGAGGCTGCGTTTGTGAAGCTCAAAGGTGTGAGTGGGCATTGGCAAGCCAATCATTAAGACCTTTGCTTACAACATTGGAAGCAAAATGGGAAGAAAAAAGGCTCCTAACATGATGCATGTATGTTTTGGTGTTTATTGCAACAGAACCACAAACAACATTCCCACATTCTTTGCCACTCTGCAGCCAGCAGGAGAGCACTCTGCAGCTTTGCCACTCTGCAGCAGGTGCGCTGTCTTGGCGAGTGGTCCATCACTCTTAGCAGGTGATGCTCTTTTCCTCATGGGTTCTGCTTTGGTTATTCTTAAAGGGACTCTCTTGCTATGTTTCTGTTTCATTGCTGGCTCCAGATCACAACATGAACCCATGCTGGGGGCAGCAGGACAAGTAAAGTGCTTGGGTGGCTGCTGTGCCAATAAAGATCTCCAGCATCCTTTGGACTTGTGGAGGAAATGAGTCTTAATCCTCTGCTGCTTCTGTGTCTCAGGAAACCTGTGAGAATGCTGCGATGGCCTCCTCGATTGGGAACGACCACAGAGGTGATAGAAGGACCTTCCAAACCTGCTCACAGGACATGGCGGGAGTGAGAGAGGCCGGACCATAGGTTGATGTTTAGAACAACAGCAAGCCTGACACTAAGAACTTTGATGGGTTAGTCTTAACACACAGCGCACAGGTGACATCCACAAATAGACATAGAGTAACAATAATAGACATTATTAACTACAGACTTTACATTAGCATTACCAAGTACATCAATTACTGTTGTTTTTTCATGTCTGAAGTGTGTGTGCCATGTCTTAGGTTTACAACTGTGTGCAAATAGAAGAATATTTTTCTTAATAATTCACTTTTAGAAGAATTATTAATGTGATAAATTTACATTTATTCATTTAGCAGACGTTTTATCTGATATAAATTATATCTCAGAAAAATACCTTAACAAATATATTTATCACTATTCAGACTTACTTTAAATCTTACTCAGAAATCTTACTGTAACACTATGTAATACATGCTTATCACAATCACAATATATGCAAAGTTCATACATTTTAAAAACAATGATACATGATTAGTCCTTATTACACAACAGCTAAGAAATTATGCATTTGACTGTGCAATCATGGACAACACTAGCGGGCAGAGAACAAAATCAAAGACCCCCCATCCCGAAACAATCTCTCTGACCTCCTCCCCTCTGTGGACCTAAGTGTAAACCGAGGCTTTCACACCCTGAGTGTTCTGAAAGGAACGTCAGGAGCCTAGAGGAGGAGGTCCTGTCAGCGTCCTACCTCCCGTATTTGATCTCCATACCTCTACAGGTCCCTCTACGTTAGCAATTATAAGATAACTGACATCAGCGACATTAACAATACAATGCATGTTGGGGCTTATGTACCTGCAGCTGTGATCTGTGCTGTGTAGTATTGAAAACAGATGTCAAAGTTTGTATTTTATCCCTGTAAATGTTAAAATACAAAATGTTATATATAACTGCCTTAACTGCACTCATGACCAGAGTAGAAACTGTATCTCAAATTAATTGTTATAAAACCATAAAACATGACATAAACACGTTATATACATGTACAAACAGCATATCCTGCATTTTCATGTTATTTATGTGGTATACCACCTGCTAATGACAACAAGTACAACTAGTCTATTTTGCGTCTCTTTTTTGTGTATCAAAAGTTAAATACAGAATATAATAAAGAATAAAAATAGAGAAATCGCATCTACAAGTTCATTGTTACTGCACTGTAACAAATTGCTGTAAAAAATTGCAGCAAAATTTTACAGCAGCGGACTGCTTTTCTAATAATACAGCATATTTCTGTAAACTGCAATGCATTCTGGGGTCGTGTGACGTTTGAGGAAAATTTACATATGATTTACGTCATATTGCTGTATATTTCAAATCAACGGTGATCTTCAACGGTCGACAGTCGGGAGCGGCGAGAGAAGTGGTTTGTAACTGGTAAGTGGTTTATTTTACTTGTAATTTTATAATCTTTTATGTGTGGTAACTGTAGTTGTATATGAAGGTATCTACATTTGTGGTCTATATTGGTCCACAGGACGTGAAAGAGCCTTGCGCGGGGTTTCAGAAGCGCGGCAGGATTTAAAAAATGATGCGGCCTTATTGCGGCTATGGGCTGAAGGGTTCCTACGTTAAGAAGTACATTAAGCTTTAATTATGCTTTAGTGACAACTGTTGTGATTCACGATAACCGCGTGTTAATCAGGATACTTTGCCGTGATTGTTTTATGAGTATTAAATCAAAATTGCATAGGCAGTGATCTGAAATGAAAACGTGCTAAAGTTTTGCGGGCAGCCCGCTCACGGAGGTTGGGTAAATGCGGTGTAAATTATAAACGGTGCTGCCAATCTAACCAGTGAGATACTTGAGGTAATTTTCGTTGGTTTGTTTGTAATGCCTAATTTTAACTTTGGTAATTGTGGTAGTGTAGGTCTACATTAGCTTTGTGTTGATCAGCACACCTTTTCATGATTATTTTATGGTGTAAGTCAAATTTGCATAGGCAATCATATGGTAATGGCGTTGAAACCTCACGGTCAGCCTGGATGTGTGTGTCAAGTTAATTATGAATGCTGCTGTTTAGCGTGTGTCTTCGGGGATATTTTCTAAACGTAAGGTGAGCACTTCTCAGTTTGATATAAAGTATGCTTTGCGCTGTGAATTTATTATAAAACCATATTATAAACCATATTTCTTACCTTTAATTAAAGGCATCATACAGAGGTTTTAGAGACAACCTTATGAATGTTTGTTAATACTAAGTTAATGTTTCCCCCTCTGTAGAGGTGCACCACAGCAGCTGACCTTCAAGCAACACACACCATACCTGGGAGCCCACGACTAAATGTGCTAGGTAAGTCCTCTTGTCTAGCCTGTGTCCATCAACCCTCTAGCTGTATGTAGTTGTATGTAGCTGTAGCAATTTGTCATTCATTTATTTGTCTTTTTCTGTCTGTATCTTTTCCTGTCTGGCCTTGCCACTCTGTTTTCATCTTATTACATCCTGAATGTCCAGTATCAGGAGGAGGCAGTGTGCACCTTAGAATTCATTCAAAGGTGACAGTTGAATTCAACTTCATTACCTGCATTTAACATGTGCAAATATGTTATATCAGAACTTGCCTTTCATATGTTCATATGTTATGTGTTAAATCTGTTGAGGTTTTTAACACAATATTTCTCGGATCAAGAAGAGAACATTTTTAGGGCAATGATTTAGATGCCTCCCTATTTAACGCTAGCAAGCTGAGGAGTTAAATCAGGTGTTTTAATTAGTGGGAGATCTAGTCTATTGGACTAAGTTAGAGGGGTGATATAATGCTGTATCCACTTTTATAGTTTTTATGTAGTGAAATGTGTGTTGGCAGTG
>JBAJNP010013343.1:0-12246 GCA_036877545.1 Yasuhikotakia modesta | reverse complement strand
GCTGGTTTAAAGAACCTTTTCATGATATGCTAATTTTTTGAGATAGGAATTTGGGGTTTTCATGAGCTGTATGCCGAAATCATCAATATTAAAACAATAAAAAAGTACTTCAGTTGTGTGTAATGAATCTAAAATATATGAAAGTCTAATGTTTATCAGTACATTACAGAAAATAATGAACTTTATCACAATATGCTAATTTTCTGAAAAGGACCTGTACATTTCCTTCTTAGGTCAAGATCTTTGCAGGTTAACAGGGTGTAAGGACCAAATCTAAGTGGCTTGTGGAACACCTTTGAAAGTGTGAATCTCAACTTTTTCTGTTCACAAACAATGAGCCAAGAAATAAATGCTACTGCTGCCAGGCACCGCTGGGATTTGAACCCAGGATCTCCTGTTTACGAGACAGGCGCTTTAACCAACTAAGCCACGGTACCATGCCTGATGTGGCTGTTGTGCCCCACAAAGGTGTGAAACTCATGGATAAGCTTGCGGTAAAGGTTAGCAAAATGCTTGAAACATGAAGCAAACAAGCGTACATGGCACGTGTTTCATGATAATTTTCTATATGCACAAAAATACACATTTTTAAATAATCAAATAGATTCAAAACATAAATCCTGTTTCAAAATCCCAAGAAATCCTGCTCAAAACAGTTGTGTGTCTATAGGATTAGCTTCATAGTAAAACAGCAACCCTGTGTTTCCTATCAGTGCATGTCAGGAATGCAGGAGAAGGTGCTGAGAGGCCGGTCAGGTTGTTGCTGACAACACTACAGAGAGCTCAGCATGGATTTGTTCTTTCTGCAGATTAGCCCAAAAAATGGCCATGCTGTTTGACTTACATGCACTGGTAAGTACCATTAACAGGGTGCTAATCCTGCCGCCATGTTCAGGTCCTCAAAAGGGCTGGGGATGTTTAGGGCATGGGATCGGCAGTATCGGCAGATTGTGTTGAGGTCACCAGTTATTTTTCATTTATGTAAGTGGATGGACACAAATACCAGGCATAAACACATCATATGCTAAGAGATGTTTCTGAAGCTCAACCGGCAACCAAGGTTATGGCTTGATTTCCAAACAACACACATAATAAGTCACTTCTGAATAAAAGTGATTGCTAAATGCATTTAAAAATGACCACTATCTTTTTTTTACCATATAAATCTTGTGTATGTAAAGCTTATTATGCAAATATTGTATTAAAATTATCTACTATTTTACAGGCTATAAATAACAGTGATGGGCCTGTTATTTATTCAAATTCCAAAGCTCAAAGAGTTTTTGTGCTTCTAAAAGGATGAAACTCAAAAATTTAGACCTGTTGATGGTAATCACTGACTTGTAAGTCAATGGATATTAGCGGCTGTTAGGTTATTCAGAATATATTCTTTATGTTCCACAAAAAAAAGAAATGCATGCAGGTTTGAAAAAACATGAGGGTGAGTAAATGACAGGCTTTTCATTTTTGGGTGATCATTTTGAGATTGCAATTAAAAATTGTAAATGCATGTGTTTTGTTCTGATGAATCCAATTTAAGTTTTAATTATATATAAAATTACATCTATTTATGTTTAAAGACATTTGTGCCTGATCTGCATAAAACATGGTTATTTAAACCCCCTTTCCCCTTGGAAATATGTTTTGTTAATATGACTGGTGTGGTGATTTAGTGATGACTGTCAGATTCTTCTGTCCAGACGGTCGCTTCCTGTTTCATGTGCCCATCAAATTTGGACATTATCTGTACACTTTCTGTTTCATGTATCAATGCTAAAGCTGGTATATCTGGTTTGAATGTCTGGCTAGTTTTGGAAAAAGACTATGGGTCATTAGTCTTTATGACTACAATGAAATTTTGCAATGCTTTTAGAGTCCCCTAACAAATGAAGATTAAGACAACTCTAGATGCCTCATTGATTTAGATGTCTGAGGTTTGTTTGTTCATGAAATGCAACAGCGATGTAGATGCGAGTGACAACAGCTAACATGTATCAGACAGATCTGCAGTGTATCAGCTTTCCACATGAACTCTGATCACATATTGATCTGTAGATTTAGACAACCCCAAACACAGTCATCGGTATCTGTGTGTATCTGAGTCTGTGTATGAACTCAGTAGGCCCCAGAGACCTCTTTAGTCTGACATTACAGAAAATATTGGACATAGGACACCTTAGATCAAACTCCATGACATTACAGAAACATTAGACGCAGTTGTTAAGCAGAAGATGGCTCGATCCATTTATATGTCAAAGATGGGGGAGTCACAACCAGTTACGTTGGTGGAGTAGTCAATCTGTCTGGAGCATTTTCTCCTGTCTTCTCCTTGCGATATCTCTGATATTAATTTCTAATGGTTTATGTGAAAAATGGTACGTGAAACTGTATAAAATAGACTGCTTGTATTTTAGCAAGATTTCCACAGCTGCATGTGTAAAATTATGTAACAGCTGTTTGAGTTTCTGTATAATGCTTTACATTTCCTCAAATATTAAACAATGAAGTAAAGATTTTACCTGAGAATTATTGTATAAAAGATTATATACAATATAGTAAAAAAAGCCTAGTATTCCTAATCTCTTACAAATTTATGTTACAGAATTTGAGGCTAGCCACTGTTTTTGCTGCAGAAATTAAAAGTTATAAAAAATACAGTTACATTATATACTCACATTATAAGTCTACGGGGTTAATGAACAGCAATACAATTATCATGCACTATGTAATTTCTATCTAGTCTTTATGTTCGTGACATTCATGTCATGCCGATGAATCAGTGCTACAGCTTTTGAGTCAGATACATATTGACAATTATGTCGCTGTTTGAGGTGACAAAACCAGTCAACTACTCTTGATAAAAGCTCTGAGTGTGAAGACAAGCTGCATCTAGTTATAAAGGCTGTTTCATATTTATCTTTGAATCTGGGTTGTTTCTGTGCGAGAAAATGTGCGTGTTTGTGGATAAAGGGTGTAAATCCCAGATTTTGCCTAAGAGAGCATCTGTATAATTTGTCTTTTCTATTTTTGTAATATTGTATTACACTGGACATAAATTAATACATGAAAGTAAATTATGTTTGTTCAGGAGTTCATTAGGCTGGAGCTGAAAGAGCTGAAAGAGTCCTGTGAGGTTGCAGACAGGGGAAAGGTTCCACTGATTATTGTTAATGAACCGCAAGGCTATTACAACACACATACACACACACAGTCTGAAGACAGATCTCGTAAGTGTGTATGTTTGTGGGGGGACTTGCTTTCATCTGATAATTAAGTGTATGCTACATCTGTGCTTTGATTTATTTTAAAAGTACGCTTTATGTGAAATTTTGGAATACCTCAAGAAGGCGTGTAATTTTTTTGGACACTTTAATGGATAGAACAATAGAGAGAGAGTGTGTGGAGAGAAAAGGTTTAGGAAATGTCAGATTTATACCAACTCAAGGAATTAACTGCTATTAACTGTATGGCACTGACAAACAGACTTTCTTAAATATTGCTTCAATAAATAATTGACACTTCAACAAGGACTTTCTAATGGACTTTCTGTACATCTAATCTTTACACAGTCCTTAGTGTAAGTTCAGGTAAAGCAAAGGAAGCAGACATCTGGCTAACAGCTACACAACAAGCTCACAATTCTTAAGTCTTGGATCTTAAGCAGTGACCCAAATATATGCAGCCCCTTCATTTCAGTCTCACCCCAAACTAAGCAGTTGACTCATCAAGCTTCATTTACCTAACCCAAGATCTGCAGGCTGGCCAGAAGACTGAAGCTTGTGGCTGGAGAGCCAGCCAGTGTTTCCGAATTGTAAGCTGTGTTCTCTGGGGGAGCAAGGCTCATTTGCAAGCTCAATGGAGGCTGTCTCCTGTCTTGCGTCTCACAGCACACTTCTTGCAATGTAAAAAAAGTCTTTGCACAGAATCCCATAAAAATATTAATTAAGAAATTTGGAGAAAGAAAATGAATTTTCTTTTATTTTCACATGTCTCTTGATCGATGAGAGTGATTAAAATCAATAAAAATTTTACAGATTAAACATATACTTTAAATAAGACACAAAAAATTAATTTCTTAGGTCACACATTATCATACAAACATCACTGTAGGTAAACTTTAAACTTTATATTCTCTTTACATACATAATGTTCTGTGCTGACCCATCACCCTTCATTCTGCTCTGTGGATATAATTCCCTCTGTTGTTTACGGTATTTAGAAATGTAACCCTTGGTTATGAAATGTCTCAGATTACATATGTAACACAGTTTCTAAGCAACAAGACATTGCATCAGGTTTGACACTATGGGGAATGTGCTTCAGGCACAGCTAGAGTCTAAACACGTGTAAAATCAGGACTATTCATAGGCAGGTCAAGGTCAAGTGACCTAGCATCGTGCACCACAAAGCTATTAAAAGGCATCTGCAAAATACATCATCAGGAAGGAAGGCCATACAGACAAAACCGATGTGTGGCAAAGCTATGCAGCATCTCATTCCAGACCCATGAATGCATACAGGCTACTAACAGGAACGGGGCAACATATGCAATCTGACACAGTCTTTATCGAGGGACCTCAACTCTCAAGGCTTGCAGCTATGAGGAGGTTAATGCCCACTACACCACACATTGAGGGAAAGTCTTATCCAGATGCTGGGATAAATTGGCACAAAGAACATCAGGGGTGGACTTGTCAACCCAGGAGGATCTAAGCACTTGAAGTTGAAAGACTGCAAAATGTACTAGATGTGTGTGTGGAAAGACCAGTCTGCCTCAACACAAAAAACACTTGTAGATATGTAGATATGTTAGGAAGCATTAGATAATGCTACATATCTGGTAGAATAGGCTCTAATGCCAAAGATGACACTAAGTCACAGACCCAAAGAAATCGCATCTGTGGTCCAATGAGATAAGCCCTGTTTTGTAACCATATTACCTCAGGTGTGGCCACCAAAACAGACTAAGAGCTGAGAGGCTAGCATGTCAAACTTTCATGCTCTTTGTAGAGTCAGAATGTTCTGAGCTGTGGCAGTTTCAGTAATGACAAACTTAACTTAAAACAGCTTGTATATTGAAGATCTGTGTCAGCAAGAGAGAAGGAGAAAGAGAGAAGGCTGGAAATCTGGAAGAACTGGCAAGAGCATTAGAAGTGGCCTTCTCTTATTCCCAAAGCCCTGCTTTGAAAAGCAAACTTTAAGATGAGAGTGTTTACCTTGGCCAGGGCAGAAGCAGATCGATGATCTGCAAAGTAGATTTGTTATTGCCTTGTTTGCCTTGGCAGTCCCTTAAAGCAGTCTACTGATTGCCGACCCAGATGTCTACACACACACATACACACAAATATATATTATTTATTTCTACATTTCTATATTACACCACACTTCTTGTCTCACCAACATCATAATTACTGAGATAAGAGTCTGTGAAGTTTTACCTGCTGTGCAACAACACAACTAGCATGTGCCGGTTTAGTCAGCTAGTATATTTATACTTTCTCTCATCTCCTGTTTTTTGTCACAGGTCAACTCATCTCTGGAAAAACAATTCGTATGGAATCAGTCTCTCGTTGATTGTTATATCTGTGTCTTTTTGTTTTCATGTCTTTTGTTTTGAAATGTATTGTCCTATTGCAGTCATGGTAATTACCTGTCATGGCCATACGTATAGTTCTTTGGTGGTTTCCACCCTAGTTTTTCCATGTGTCCATAGTGTTTTCATGTGTCTTCATTGATCACATTTTGTAAATATACCCCGTTGTTTATCGGGCAATTTTCCTTCTTTTTTATGATCTGTTCTTGTTCATATTCTTGTTCATATGTCTGGACAGCATTTTTGGATTCATTTCACATTACTATCTGCATTACAACAGACATGTTCATAAGTCCCTGATGTTCAAGTCTTTGAGGTCAAGCACAAGTCAAGTGTTAGATCTTAAAAGTTTTTGTTCTGTTTTTAATAACAGATATTTCAGCCAGTTATTCTAATTAACAGTATATGTTAATTTAATTTGAAATATCACATTTAATTAGAATGTTTTATTAATTTATTAAGTCAGACAAAATTAGAGAATTGAAGTGCAATTTGCTGCTGTAGTAAATTTTAATAGAGAATAAAATAATGAGATAGATGAATGAATAGAAAATCTATCTTTGATGAAGTCAAGTCTCACGTTAATTTTTGTAACTTAGTTGTGACTCAGATCAACTTACAGACACCCATCACTGTGTTACAATAATCACATCCTTATCATTCCTATCAGAAAAGCTGTAATTTACATTCACCTTAAAATGTATTCAAGATTAAACTTGAATTTAAGTAGAAGAGAATGAGCTAATGTTTCAAGAGTTGGGTGTTTCCACTCCAGGCTTGCAAGACCTCTAGACCTTACATGCATTGGCCTCAACATTAAGCTCTCTCCATCTGTGTAGCCGAAGACACAGCCATGGCAAGACAGTTGTGGGGATTTATGAGGCTTGTTTTTCACGCAGTTTAAAGTGAGACTGTCCAGGGTCAAAGGCTTATGCCTTTGTCAGCACATATTAAATGTTTAAGCTGTTTCTCACACACTTGTCCTTGAAATCAACTGACATTTAGCCCCTACGCTAGCATGTCTGCAATGTTGTGACAGTTTTTAAATTACAACAAAAAAATTATCCTCCTTTGTTGATCAATGTTAAATAGTAATTAAAATTACATGCGGTTTCCAACAACAGCTGAACCAAAACAAATTGGATAAATATAGGGTTGGGTTTAGGTAAGTTTAGGCTAGTGGGTTTAGGCTAGTGTAAATTAATTTACTGCTTAAAGAGAGCTTTAGACACTTTGTGTTTGTAAGAATGAAAAACATATCACATTATTTGGGTTATTCGATTTATGTTTCTGCTATTATTTAAGGACATTTTCCTGAGAACTTTAGAACTGTGAAAGTTGAACCCATGGGCAATAAAATTTTCCTTTGGGTGATGAGATACAGGTTCAACCCCAGACTTCTGCACTCTCTAGTTATCTGCCAGCATATTAACAGAGGCCTGTAACATTCCTTATTATTGCACATTCTTTAATATGCTTGAGTTTCTTGTGCATTCTCGGTAGCACAACATGCATTTATTGAAGTAATTGACTTTTATCAAAGGTTGCCATATGGCAATTGAACCTATAACCTTATCTTTACAAGCACAGATCAAAAGCAGATTTTACAGTTAAAAGTGCTGTGTATTTAGTGTGTCTTTGAGGTTTATATAATACTGACTTTCAGAAGACGGTGACCGCAAAATCTCACATTTAAAC
Organism: Yasuhikotakia modesta; assembly: GCA_036877545.1. Lineage (NCBI taxonomy): Eukaryota > Metazoa > Chordata > Actinopteri > Cypriniformes > Botiidae > Yasuhikotakia > Yasuhikotakia modesta. The sequence continues at coordinate 4,955 of JBAJNP010013343.1, read as the reverse complement.
CAGGATGCCAAGAGCCTCTATTAGACCTTTTAAAGATGATATTGTTAAGCAACTTCCTTTAACTTAAGATACTTAAGGTGCATTCAATCTTTACATTTTATCACCATTTATGCATTCCTGAGAATCAGACCTATGACCTTGATAGCATTGATGGTGGCATTTTTACCATTTTAGCTCCGTAAGCTCAGAATAAAGGTGTTCCTTCACTTTTGCATGTACTCACAGTTGATTCATCTTTGTTTAAGATGAGGAAGTGTCATATATGGGTATTTGGGATGTCTGCTGTCTTTCTCTTTGGAGGTGTGAACGCCGAACCAGGGAGCACACTGACACCTAGGAGGCACATGACACCTCCTCTGTCATTGTGAGTGTTGTCCTCTGTAGCTCAACAGACAAACATCAGACTTAGCAGATGCAAGGTCATGGATTTACCTGAAAACATACATGCTAATTAAATATACTTTTGTGAAAGAGTATCACTAAGTGAAAGAATTTTTTCTCTTTTCCTATATTAATTATATTTTATCTCATTCTGCAGAAATATTGCCACACCGTTTACAACTTCCTATCTTTCCTTATCATATATCCAGATATATCAAAACCCCATTCTGGTTTCAACCATGTTTTTAGGATACATGTTACATGAGATGTATTTTGGATATTGGGTTGTTCCTCTGTTTAGCATTTTTCAATGGTTTCTTTATCCAAACCTTTGGATACTTTCCTTACTGTTTCAGAATATGCTATCCTGTTATAAATTTCTGATGCTCTTCTCACATTCACAATATGCAGAACTTTGTTCCTCTCCACAATTGCAACACTTTGGCATTTTTAAATACATAGCATGAGTTTAATGCAGTAGCAGGAACAATGCCTTGAAAGAAATATGTTAGTATAGTGTTGATGATATGTGCTAATAGTTGGTGACAGTAATGCACTATTTAGTGTGCAAACCCTTTATCTATGTCAGCAGCTTTCGATATGGGATAGGACCAGTGTTGCCAAATTGGCGATTCTGTGACTTTTCAGACCACTTTAGCATCTTTTTTTTCCAAAAAATCAACTAGCAACTAATCTAGCAATCTTTTTGGATAAACCTTAGCTTCTTTCAGACTGTAGAGCACATAATTTTGAACTCAGACAGATACATGCTTTTGCCTGATACAGACAAATATGGTTAATGAAACAAGTACCAAGAATTATAAAAATTAAAATCAGTTTCAATTGTCAATTCAATCAAGCAAAACATCAATTTTAACTCCTTTGTGCTTCGGCACTAAAATAATGGTTTGTTATAATTTGTTGTGTTGATAGAATATAAACACCCAACGTTAAGGCCAGTGAAACCAAAACAAAGCAAAGTGGCCATTAATAATAAAAGAAAAGTGCAGCTGAGGTAACAAAGTAATGAATGTAGTGATGGCTAGAATTAAATTAGTAACTTACTTTACCTTCAGCACCATTTACTTTTCGTTACACATTATGTAACTGATGTGTTTATAGGTGTAAATAAGGTTTACACAGACATAAACTCACTTCATCTTACACACAAAAGCATGTTTTAGTATCACTTTTCCCTTTCCTGTCCTGAACAAAAAATTATAATGCTATTGTTTATAATACTAATAATTGTATTTATAATACTGTTTAATCATCTTTGGTGGACTTAAATGTGATGGGGCTGAATGTTCTCAGTAATCTCTGTTAGCATGCCCAGATGAGTAAAGTGCTTGTACTGTATATTGCCATAAGCTTTCTGTATACACTACTTGAAGTTTAGATCTATGTAATCTATTCTGGTCTGCACATTTGACTATGCATGTAGTCTTTTTATTTGAGCTTTACTATCCAAATAATACAGATATCAAGCTTTACAAATTATGTTTGTTATTCTAAATTGAAAAATGTTATTTCAAAATGGTGGAATACTCCCTTTTCTAGTGTGATTTATACTGTGGAACTATAAGGAGGTGCTGACCCTACGCTGTTTCAAACTGTTATTGTTCGTTTTTCACTCTTGGGTGTCTCAGACTGTAAAGTATTCCCTTAGAAACCAAATATAAGTGACTGTACATCTGTGTCATGAGAAAATAATCATCCCCTATTTAAAAAATGGAGCAGGAGTTTTTGGGAGCAGCTAAAGTAAAGGGCACTTTTTTCATAGTTTGATATCCTGGGTGTTAAGAATGTTTTCCTTCTGTTGGGAACAGAAGTGCAGGAAGTGTGGATAAAAATGTGTGTTGCTGGCTTCTTCACACCAAATGTTCTCTCCAAATCTATGTGGAAATTTCACTTGTGTAAGATAAAGTTCTGCTTGGTTGCCAACAGCTGTGTTGAACGAATACGATAATGGAAATCACAGTTGAGTGATCCTCAGATTATAGGTAAAATAAGAAATAAGACAGGAAATGGTGGGTGAGAAAAAAGAATGCGATGTGCAAGATTTGAACTCATATTACCCAAAGAAGCATCATGTGTCAGCATATACACCCAACCTCTGAATCTCAGTTCCAAATGTTAAGCTTTTTAACCATATGACTTTGGTAAAATGTCTCTCTTCAGCTTAGTCTCTCTCTCTCGCTTGGATTTCTGGGAGTTTGCATGTGCAGAAGTGATGGGGTGGGGTCTGAGCAACTGTAGCATAACTGGTACAGCATTGTGTTAGCAGTGCAAAGGTTGTGGGTTTGACAACTGGAAATGCAAGTACTTGTTAAAACAATTATTTAATTTGAATTCACTGTAAAAGCTGATAAACTGATAAAAGCATCTGCCAGATGAATAAATGTAACCTAATAAATGATGGAATTTTACTTTTCCTCTATACTTAGCTTTTCCATATTATTTTTACTCTGCATGAATTAGAATTTATTGAATTTATTAGAATTAGAGTTAACCCTAAACTCACTACCCTCCCTTTGATGACAAACACACAGGTCTGTAGACAGTCCTGCCCCTCCTGCGAACAGAAGACTTGTTCAGACATTTTTATAGTTGCCTGCTATCTACTGTTCTGCAGTCTGCTGGCTTGTGTGTTTACTAGGTGATAACAGAGTCTTCTCATCCTCCAGACCCTACATACTGCAGCTCTTCTGTGCCCCTCCCCTCTCCTTTTTTGTCAGTGTGTATGGAATGTGTGCAGAGGGTGCTGGTTTGAGGATTTCCACCATGTAACACCAGCTGTCCGAGGCTTTGGTGTGTGGCTGAGAGAGTCCAGACCCCGGGCACAGGTGTAGATAGACACTGGGCCCCACATCAAAGTTCCTCCAGACAGCCCAGCAGTGTTTCATGTGTGAGGTATCTGTCCACAGAGTAAAGCGTCCACCCCTCCCCATCTTCCTGCTATTCTCAATCTTGTACTATCTCTGCTGGATGCTTGTGACTGTGATTCACCAGACCAGACCACTTCCTCTCCTCCGGCTCTTTGTTTTAGTCTTTCTCTTTGACTCTATTCACCATAGTAAGACAGGAAGAACTGATTTGGCTGTCCAATCATAACCAAGTTTCATTGAGTACAATAAAATTCCTGCTTTTATGCAACTGTGTTTTCAACTGTGCATTTTAATGTTAAAAGAATACCTTCTTGATCAAGTATGCTGTCATTTCATTGGCTGGCAAGATTTCTTTTATGTGTGCTGGGAAACAAAGTTGTGTCAGGATTTTAGGATTTAGACTCAATGAGGATGAAGTAGCACACTGTGATGCCGAAGTTTGTTAAGGTACTGGCATTAAATCTTTGTAAGATATTCAGATTTTTTTTATAGTTGTAAACCTACTTATGACCTCACTCTTTAACTTCAGGTATTATTTTGACATATAATTGTCTAATTTTGCATCTTATTGCAAAGTCAAAATAAGAAGCCAAGTTCTTGATGCACAAACCTCTGCATGCATCATTTGATTTATGCGTAACAGACAGAGAGACACATAATGGATGTTTCTAGAATCTGGATAGCACTCCTTTCCTTTAAAAGGGGCGCAGTGTTGCCTTTTCCCATGTGAACAATAGGGCCTTTTGATTTGACCCACTGTAAATTTTGTGGGGAGCAGTGGTAGGAGGGTGGAGGTCACAAGGCTTTAATATGCTTAGCATTGACTGTGTCTCTCTTTCTCTGCAGCGCATCTATTAGGGCCCTGATTTGATTTTCGTCTATTCATTTGCAGTCCCAGCAGTAGCCTGCGGTGGTCTACTCTCTGCTTCTCTAATTGGTTGTGTCTCTGCCTGCCAGTCATTAGATTAAGTCAGACTCCTGAACACTTGTAGTCTGCGCTCATCTCTCTATTTATTCAGACCTAATCTAACATAAAGTTCATTACTGATCACATTAAGAGAGATTGTAGATGTTGCAGTGAGTGCTGGCGAACACCTGATGGAGGGAGAGAATGAACAGAGGCTGAGCTAAAACCGTGAACCGTCATTGGACAAGAAAATGCTGCATTCAACAAAAAAGGAGAACAGTGGTAGATTGTGAGATGTCCCTTTCCCATTTTGGATAAAGGTTTTATCCCCCATGTTTTTCTGCATCCTGATTCCAATGTAAAGCCATAAAAAAGTGTGGAATTTTTTAAAAATGCTGTTATTGTAAGAAATGAGATAGGTGCACAATTGTGCATAACATTGACATTACAGTTGTTTGCATGACAGCATTGGTGGTTTTATAGCTTAAAAGATGAAAAATGAAAGCTAAAATGTAACTGCACACAGTGGTTATGATACATGATAAATACCATTTATGTATTTAAATCAGTACAGTCCCTAAATGGTTTCAAAATCACCACATTACTTAGTCCAGATTATTTTTAATTTTAAGAGAAACTGTCACAGTTTACCAATACACCAGTGATGTTTTAAGTTTGATATGACCAATAGTGGCACTAGCGATGGCAAAAACAGAATTGCAGAAAAGCAAATAGATATTCATTGTGTCTTAAGAAAAGTTTATCATTCATTGTGAGAA
>JBAJNP010013342.1:0-12246 GCA_036877545.1 Yasuhikotakia modesta | reverse complement strand
GTGTGTGTGTGTGTGTGTGTGTGTGTGTGTGTGTGTGTGTGTGTGTGTGTGTGTGTGTGTGTGTGTGTGTGAGAGAGAGAGAGAGAGAGAGAGAGAGAGAGAGTGGTTGGTGCTGTGTCACTGTGCTGTTATCAGGCTCATGCAGCTGTGTGGCGGTTGTGCACGGGTTGCCAGATAATCCCAGTGCTTTATGCAAATGTGTTGTTATCTGTGTTGCTCCAGCAGGAATGCACAGGGCTTTTAAACAGGGGAGTCCAGCCTGCAAACCCCTGATTACAGCGGCTCAGAGAGAATGATTGTTTAGCTCTCTCTCTCTCTCTCTCTCTCTCTCTTTCTGTCTCTCTCTCTCTCTGTGTCTCTCTCTCTGCTATATGTTTAATTGGACGTTTGTAATGCTCTGTGCTGTTACTCATGTCATTGAAATCAGTTGTTGTGTGTAAGTTGTTTAAAACACTCGTGTGTATTTGGGCTGTTTTAATATATAGATCTGACCGCATTCAGTCGTATTTCTTGGTCTGTACAGATGGACAGTCTAGCTAAGAGTAATTCTGTTAGTTTGTTTAACGTTTCATATTTGAACAATATTTATTGATAAGTAAGTAAATGTAAAGTGACACTGAAGCTGTTGAAGTCGTCAGATTATTATTTGAAACTTCGAAAATTTGCTGAATCGAAGTGTTTCAAAATATATAAAATATTCTGTGTGAAGAAAAAAACAGAAGTTTGCAAAGTTATCAAAGTATTTGCAGTAAATGTTGTATTAAATATTGCTGTCTTACCATCAGCGGTGTTAAACCTAAAACTATATTCAATAAATGTAAATACATTTAGTAATATTTCATATATTCTCTCTCTCTCTCTCAGTAGATGTGGGCGAGACAGTAAAACTCTCCAGTCATTACACTGGCTGTGTTGTTTAACTCATTAATTAGCTTTTGTTTGTTGTTGTGTATTTTACTTTTAATTGCCTCGCCTTTAATTAAATATGCAAATGAATATTCGGCTGCCCTCACAGCAGCGCAGAGTTTAACAGAGGATGAAAATTTCAATAAAACGTGACAGCAATGATATTTTGGACTCCAGTGAAGGAGACAAAAGTTTGATGCCCAGCGATTACGTGAGAACGAGTGTTTGAACGTGAGCCGTGTGCTGAAGTCACAGAGGAAAGCGTTAAAGTATTGTTGCATTTAACACACACACACACACACACACACACATATACATACATACACATACACACACACACACAGGATATAAAGAGCAGATTGCTGTTATCTACAGATAAACAGTCGTGTGTGAAGGTATCTGACAAACTGAAAAATCTACGTTTATTTACATTTTTTCCTTTGGCAGGCGCTTTTATCCAAAGCGACTTGCAGCGTTTTCAGGATATACGTTTTATCAGTACACATGTTCCCTGAAATCGAACCCACAACTTTTGTGTTAGCAGCGCACTACCAGCTGAGCTACAGGATTGCCTGTATGGAAATATTTTTGTTGAATGTATTGCATCTGTACAATTGGGTGCAATTCGTTGTTGCTAACTGGTTTATTTTGTAACTGGTTTATTTTGTAACTTGATAACATCTCATGTGAACATCTCTGTTTGTTGTCTTTGATGGACAGGTCGTAGCGGACACCAACATCAGCGCTATAGCCAATCAGGTGGAGAGTCTGTCCACTAGTACCGCCCCCAGCACCAGCCCGGAGGTCCGGCCTGTGGAACCGGAGTGAGTGACATCACTTCCTGCCAATAACCCAATACAGTTATACATTCTTCTTATACATGCTATCTGTGTCTCACAGGGCCCCCAAACCAAACACCATCACACTGGAGAAGGGTTCTGATGGGCTGGGTTTCAGTATCGTAGGTGGCTTTGGGAGTCCACACGGAGACCTTCCCATCTACGTTAAAACCGTCTTCAGCAAGGTACCGGTTTTCCAGAACCATCAGTTCTTCTGACACCGTCCCACAAGAACCATTAGTTCTTCTGAACCATCCCACAAGTTTTCACATCTGACATCAGCTGTTAAGCTGTCATCTGACATCATCTGTCATAAATTAACCTCAGGACTGTGGCTTAGCGGTCGCAAGGGCTGCTGGTTGATCCTTGGTGCTCATGGGCAAATGGTTTGAGTCCAGCTTGCAACATTTCCTAATCACATTTCTGGTGATCTCTTGACTGTTCTAAAGTCAAGCAATAAAACTGGCAAAGATAAAAATCTTGGATGCTGATTGGTCAACACTTATGTTTGGGAACTGTAAGGTTAGGTGTGCGTTTTATATAACAGTATTCGTTCCGTTCCTGCTTTTATCTGCAGTCACTTTACTGCTCTGGCCACCAGGGGGCACTACAGAGCACTGCATCCCAACAATACATCTATAAGAGCTTGTGCACCTTGATTCCTAAAGCTCCGATAGAAAAAACACGTTTGTTATTGTTATTAATCACATTTATTATAACGTGTTAAAAAAACTTCAGTTCAGATTAATGGTTCATTCACACCTTTAATTCTGTAACTGAGTGTAATTGGATTCTCAGTCCAACTGTATGTTCCTCCTTCTGCCTACAGGGGGCAGCAGCGGTGGACGGCCGTCTGAAGAGAGGAGACCAGCTTCTGTCTGTTAATGGAGAGAGTTTGGAGGGGGTGACGCATGAGCAGGCCGTGGCCATACTGAAGAAACAACAGGGCACAGTCACGCTGTCTGTGCTGTCCTAACACACACACACACACACGCTACATCTACTGACACACACACACACTACATCTACTGACACACACTACATCTACTGACACACACACACACACACACACACACACACTACATCTACTGACACACAAACCCAAACACGCTACATCTACTGACACACACTACATCTACTGACACACACACACACACACACTACATCTACTGACACACACACCATTCACCTAAAGAGACTCTCTGCTCACACACATCAGCAGCAGCCTCATTCAGTCACTCTTCCTGATATGGTCTGATAAAGATGTGAGAATTGATTGTGGAAACCTGGTACAATCTTTACTTTAAGCTCCACCCCCAACTTGGGCCTTTAGATCAATCAAAATTGATCATAAAGGGAAATCACATTGTGTCTTGGTAGCATTTGTTTTCGTCTTCGAGCCTGTAGCCTCTTGAATGCCGACGTTCATTTGAATATTGTCCTGAAAGAACAGCTGGGAACTCAAGAGGCGTAAATTTAAAGCAGCCGACACAACACACACTAAAATACACACAATGTGTTTGCGATGATCGTGTCAGTCCAGGTGAACAATGTTATCCTGTTCTTTTAATCTCTGGATTAAAACTTAGATAAACACTGAGATAAAGACTGAGATAAACTACTTTCTCAAGAAACCGGATGTTTTACTGAGACATGTATTAATAAGGGATTAGAATTGGTTAAAATTGTGTTTGGAACAGCAGGATGAGTGTGTGAGGATGTGTTATGGATTTATTTAGCTAGTATTAGATTCTCGAATCATTTCAGCCAGAGTTTTGTTGCAGGGTAGCTTTCTGATCATTTCAAAGGATAGTTTTCCCGAACTATCCCATTAGTTTTGTCGCTGTTGGCTATAGAGATTTCAAATTGTTATAATCTTCTACTGATATCTTGTTGCACAGAAATCCGTATGCATAACAGATTTTTTTATGTTTTTATAATTTAGTTTGTAATTCCTCATTTAGTTGCACACAGCTGTGGCATTTCAATGTAAATATGTAATTTATTTTCTTTAAGGCCCGATTTTGCATCGCGTGTATTTTAGTATCCTCACACATCCCAGTTTGACCCCGTCTTTTGTACGTCTTGTCACATGAAGATATTCTGTGTCTATCTCTCTAAGAGAAAGAGTGCCAGGCCTATGAGACTCTATCGTCCTCCGTGTTTTAAGCAGCATGCGCATCCCCAACCAGATCGCGGATGGGGGTCCGCGACCCCCACATAGCAGACGATGTCACTCACCAATGCCTCTTGAATTCTCGTGCCATTTGGACAAGCGCGCTTCTGCCTGTCACCAACTGCAACCCTTTAAACCGCCTGTATCTCCTCAAACCTTCCAGCTGGTTCAAGTCGTCCTCATTTTGTTAGATCTTTAGGCTGTGGACCACGAAACCTGGCTTAAATCATGTCGCAGAATTCGTGGGTCAATTTAGTTTGCGCTGGCTGAGTAAAACGCAGTACACAGCTTCCTGTCGAATGCCGGTGTAATGTTTTAAAGTCCAAAGAAAACCGTTTAGTAACGTTTCATAGGTTAGACGCAGAGAGTACAGCTTGAAATAAGACGATTAAGCAACACTTGCAAAAATGAATGTTGTCATTGTCAATTCATTTTAAAACTGTAGAATTTATCTGAGGTGTCGGACAAATAAAGTTATTTTCATTTTCATCGTCTTTTGTCTGCTACTTTTTAATTCTGGGATATTTTACACAGAAACAGTAACACCAACCTCATCTGCATACGTTTATAATGATATTTAAACTGTAATGTGCTTTACAGAACAAAATGAACTGTGTTCACAGATCCATGGGTTATAAATAGTGTATCTGCAATGTCTGGTTTTCAACAGGTATTCAAAACTGGTCTTGCAAAAGTAACAAACATGTAACGCTAAAATTGCTAATGTATGTAGCTGTATTACAGATGAATTTGTGCCATAATACCAGAGTCTGATTGGACACACAGACTTAACATCAACAGTCTGATAGCTGATAAGCTTTTATTTGTTTTCCTGCATGATTATACGGCTGGATGCGTTTTATTGTGTGTGCTTAGCATAGTTTTTTCCTGCTGTTTATGAGTCTATTATAACAGATCTGAGGCCCTGTTGGGAATTATACTATTATATATTTGGGAAAATACTACTGTAGAACTTACTAGAACTGTGCTCTAGAACTACTTACAGTACTGCTCTAGAACCAAGTAGAATAGGGTTCTGGAACCGACTGGAATCTAGAATGAAAGAACTGCTTACAGTGCTGCTCTAGAACTGCCTTCGGTGCTTTTCTAGAGCTAACTGCAGGTAATGTATAACATTGATTCTACATAAACAGGCCTAACCTTTGGTGCATGATTAGCTATTTTAGCAAAACTAAACTCTAGAAGGGGCTACAGCTGAAAACAGGTTAGCGTGTTTGTTGACATCTAACTTTGTCAATTACATCACTGTTACTTTCACGTCAGTGTGGTGAGCGGTCGCGTTTTCATACGTGTTGACATCATCAGCTTCTCTGAAAAACAAAATGTGATGTATGAGATTCATCATAACTTTGTGTTTTAGATGTTTTAACATGTTCTCACGTTTTGTTCACTATATAGTGCACTACTTAGCTGACTGTCTGTTTGGACAGCTGTGCAGGTGTGTGTATTTACCTGACCACATCAACACTAGTCTCATAGGTTGAGGAGCCGTTGGTCATGGCGTATTCATTGGAAATCACTGCTTCTGGTTTGCTGTAGTTAACAATAAAACACAGGTTAGCTGTTAACACAAACCTGTAAACTGGTCACTAAAGGTAAAACTACATACTAACTCCTAATGTAAATAAAATGCTTTTATAGTGACTTTATAGTCACTTTCACTCCTATCTATTATAGTGGATTAAACTGAAAAAGAAGCTGTAATCCAGGGTGTAAGTTTTAGTTATAAACTTTAAAGATACTTTAAAATGTTTTTAAAAGTTTTAATGTCCAAACTTTTCACTGACAGTATCATATATTCGCATGTATTGATTTATATGCTGATAAACTGTATATACTGGTAACACGGTAAATACAAATGGCTAAAAAACACGACGTTAAGCAATAAGTTATGTTTGTTAAAAACATTTATAAGATGTTACTGATGTTTTTGTTTTAAATTTTTGAGTTGTTGAGAATAATAATCACCTCGGAGTTTCACACCAGGCTTTGTTTACAAGAAAGGCGACGAAGATGAGAAAGAGGAAGACTGCGACAGCTATGATTCCCGTAAGCCAGTTGGGAAGCGCGCGTTCAATCTTATCTGAAGCCACAAGGAGACAAACGTGTGAGTTAAACCTGGAAGTGATGTATTTGATGTTGTGTCCCATGCAAAGCCAGTCCTTCAGTCTTACAGAAAATAATTCATACCTGTTTGAGCCGCAACTGCTCCAAGAATAAGAAACAGGGAGAAAAACGTTGATTTTTCCATGTTTATTCCCTATAAAAGTTAGTATGTTGTATCTCCATGCATGTGATCCGCCTGTCTAACCAGGAAACTCTAAATCTTGACACCCATTTACAGTCGATGTCAATAATTTACCTGCAGGATGAGAAGCACAGGTGTGATGGGGTTTATAACAGTTCATAACAGCACCCAGATGTGATTTCCCTGTTGATGTTTATGAATTTGTCCTTGTGATCTCACGCATCAGCTTCACATAAATATGCGTTGTTTTCCATGTTAGTTTGTTGCGGGAATTTGGATTAATAAGAGATCATGAGATGCTGACAGATGCATTAAAGCGTCTGTTTAACTTTAATCTCGCAGAAGTTACAGTTTAGCCAAAACAACCAAGCAAAACAGTGTAAAGTCTTCAAAACATGTTTATTCAGCCCTACACGTAAGATCTTACTGTGACTCGGTTATTATTAAAAATTAATGTATAACCGAGTGACACTTTATGATCCAAGTCGTTTTTGTGGCTGTGGATCTACTTTTTTTGCATTGCACATTAGGTTCATTGAAACGTGTGGCGTAGTGATATGCAACTGTAATGCGGTCAACACACCTAAACTACTTCACAGTTATATTTACTCACAGTTATAACTCACTGGACTATATTATATTATATATTATAAATATTGTCTTGATCTTGTTATTTGTTTAACAGGGTCTGAACAACTTCTGTGTGGTTAAAAAGACCTTGTTACTAACTGGCTTAAACTTTTGGTTAACAATTGGCCAGACTGTTTGAACTTGAGTCTGTTTTTGATTCTCTGACCTCCTCTCAGTCTCACTGTTAACCCACAGGAGATGAAGAAAGCCCATGAGGACGGGTGTTAAAAATCACTCTTGGGGTGAAAAGTGACAAAGTGAAAGGCGTGATTAACAGACCACAACAGATACGAAGGGGGCGTGGCTGGGTGAAGAGCAAGACACGCCCCTCCGGACCCCAGGGACACATGAGCATCTCTCAGCCTAAATTGAGCTGCTTTGTCCCCTCAGAAAATTAGCGCCGCTTTATAACCAGAAAACGGCTCCACCCACTCTTTAACAGTCTAAAACACTGGCCCCCTCCCCTAGGGAGATGCATTGGCTGATGGTGTGTTAGATAGCCATGAGAGACCCCATCAGAGACTGTTTCCACTGTCCCACCCTATCTATGAGAATCAGACCCCTGGCAGGTTCACTCGGACGTCCTCGGCCCTCAAACGACACCTCCCCAAATCTCAGAAGGAGGGGCGGATTAATTGATTTTGCTCCTCCCTTGTCTAGTTATCTCAGGGTAATGATGTTTTTTCTTCCTGTCCTTTGTTGCGGCGGCTTTCCTTTGAGATCCATCCGGGATGAAGCCCCGTATCCGTCTTCCACGAGTCTATGGCTGGGGAAAACGTGGATAGCGTTTATGTGCGGTTAATTAAAAAAGGTGCCGTCAAAAAGCCCCGATTGAATCCATAATACCAGCCGGCGGTTTCGGGGCGAGAGCGTCGGTGTCTGAGGTGAATAAAGGGACTTAATAGAATTAGGGGTCTTTTGATGGTGTGTTTAATCTCAGGTGGGATTCACGCAAACCTGTGTGTCACGTGACTTTAGGATTCAAGACATGGATGGTTGGCAGATGCCAGTAGAAGATCTGACCAAGCTTGGTGTTCACCTCACAATTGGAAGGTTTAGCATGACTTGTCAATGCTAGCATTGTTTCTATACAAGTTAATGGAAGCTGGGCCCCTATAGATGTTATACCTGTATTGCTGTGTTCTATACATTGAGAGAATGTATAGAAGTTAATGGAAAATGGGCCCCTATAGATGTCATACCTATGTGTATTCAAATAATCATAAATATATAATTTAATAATTATTTTAATTTAATATTAATATCACATCAACATTTAGAAAATTTATTTTTAAATATTTTAAATTATAATAATTTGGTGATTTAGTAATTTAAGTCATTTTGCACACAGTGACATGAAAGGCTGGTTTGCTGTGATGTCTTTTAGTGGCTGTATAAAAATCGTTTATCAAGGTCGTGCCTGTATGAGGTTGTGAGTGTGGATCTGGGAACTGTTCCCAGATCAGTTTTTCACAGTCCCTCTGTTGGCCCCAAGGGGCCAGTAGACATCCAATGACTTTGATTCTTATCTGACTTTCAGATGCACATTCCCAGCGTTTAAACAGCCGTACTGACAGTCTGCTGTGACCTGGACTCTCCTCACAATATAAACATTATTATAAGACAGTAAGTCAATTTCTTCCTATTATTTTTTAAATGAAGGTTTTGGTGGCCATGCCTGTTTAAAGCGGTTTTGTGTCATGCAAGGCTAATCACAATCTTGTCAAGGGACAATACATTTCACAATGTATTTATTTTAAAGGTTGTGAGTTTGGAGTTTTGTTAAGGTAAAAAGATGCTTTGTGTATTTTCTGTCGAGACAAACTAGCTTCAGCGATTTGACAGTGTGTTGATATAATCCGTCTCTGTCACTCCACAGCAAAACACTTCTCCTTTAATCCCTGTCTGCTGTGTTTTTGACACGTTGATACTGGATGTTTTGGGCTTTGTGGTCGTACAGAACTACAGAAAATGCTATTATGGTTTATTTAAAAAATTGGGCTAGTTAAAACACTACAGTAAACAGGTAAGAGCATTTATCTGAATTGTTGAATCTGAAAAGTGAAATTATTTATTCCAGTATGTAATTTGATGAAATAGATCTTGAAGCATTTTAGCTTAAACTGAAACTATAATTTGCAAAAATAAATACAATGAAAATGGTCATTTTCAGGTTTGTTTTTATTTTTGTGGGTTTTCATATAAAATTTTGTGAGATATAACATTGCATATATTGATAGATAGATTTTCACCTTACAACAAAGGTCTTTCTACTAAATATCACATTAAAATAACAATTTTTTTGTTTTGTTTGTTTGTTTGATCGTTTAATATCCAATAAAAGACTTAAAGGTACCAAGACTGGTTACTAAATTCTCTGCTGAAAAGCAGATCAAGTTCATACAAGTCAAATAAAATGACAGAACACTCGGTGATGATGTCATTTTGAGGGGGTGGAGCCAAAGGAATAAACAAATGACAGAGGACGGTTGCTAATCATAGATGTACCATAATCACAATGCAAAAGAAACGAACGTGGTAAAGACACACAACATTATCCCCGTTTATGTACACAATCTTGTACCTCTTCCATCATGATTCGTTTGCCTGCAGCCCGACAAAACATTTTGTTTCGTTTTGTTTGTGTGTCGTCTCTTCCCAAACGTAATACTGAAAAACCATTTACAAAATGGCAATACTTTTCCCAAATAGCATTAATTTCGTTGCTATTGCCAATAAGCTAATAATAATTGTCAAACTCCTTTAAAAGTTTCATTATGTACAGAGTTTTCTCCAAAAAAAAACTAAGTTTGGCCCAAGTGCAAAAAGCCACAGTAATGAAACCGGGGCTTTTGCATAATTTTGAATCTATAGGATTGATTATTAAGCTGTTTTCAGAACTGAGGAACACTGACTTTGTAATTGACTTTGGCTTTGAGTTTCACAAAGTTTGCGTTCGGCCATCTTGAAACTGGTTTGTTTCTGCTGGTTTATGTCAAATGTCTGGCTGTTTCCAAATCTCTTACCAACAGTGTACCTGATGAGATGTGGTTTGAAAGGTACCATTCAAATTATCTGTTAATCCTCTGTTTCCTTTCATCTTATGTTTACAGGTGGCGTTCCACTATTTCCGGCTAAATGACCAAATGTGAACAGAAAACCTGACAACCTCTGTACCAGTGTTTCACCACGGAGGGCACCTCAGAATCAAAGCAAGAGAACAGCTTATGAAAAGGTCATATGTAAGAATATGTTTGCTTGCACACATAACATACGTTAACATACGGTAAACATACTGTATTCTAAGTCCATACAGCACAGCCTCCTCTTAAATCTGAGGCGATACTTCAGAGTTCCTCTCATTTTTCCACCAGGGCCAACTCAGTCATCGCTGGGCGTTCCCATCCAGGGTGTGGCCGGAATGATGCACCGCCCTCGCAGAAGGTCTGGACTCCACCGACGAGTCCTGGTCCTCAGTGAAGCTCTCTGGGCTGGCGTCTCCATCCAACAGACTCCCGCAGCTGGAGTTGGGGCTCAGCACCTCCTGCAAGAGCTCATCTCGCACCAGGGTGGCATCTCGCCCGTCTCGGGTGGCCCGGATGGGGGCTTCGCTTCCCACCATGTCGTCCTGATCATTGAGGAGCTTGGCTAAGAAGTTGATGTACTTCATGGCCAGACGCAGGATCTCATTCTTGCTGAGCTTCTTGTCGGGCGGGTGGGTGGGTATGAGTTTGCGCAGCTCGGCGAAGGCGCCGTTCACGTTCTGCTGTCTCCAACGCTCGCGGCTGTTGGTGAAAATCCGCCGCACGATTTTGGGCTGCGAGCCTGTGGGAGCAGAGAAAGTGACGTGAGTTCACACTCAAGAAATTCACAAACGCACAAAATACAAAGTTTGGAACGGCTCTCAAAATGTGCTCGGTTTTCAACGTGCCAACCCTGCATGCCTGACTGCACTTACAGAGGTTTCCTTGTGAAAACACCTCAGGTGTTTAGTCACCTCTCACTGATAGATTAGCTCTTTATCTCACCCTATTTAGTTAAGAATTAATTAACCTTTTCTATTATCTGTGGCATTTTACATTCAATTATTCAGAGGCATTTCTCACACTAGACAGCTCTGTCGGAACGGCCCGATCGCTCGCTCACCCCGTCTGACGCACGAGTAACTTCCTATAATTGCACTCATTTAAATGGGCCCTGAACCCTCTTGAGTTCAGGAATCTTTTGAAACCGTTTTGGAAACGTTTTGAGGAAATTGTCTTGAGCAGACAGGGCAGCCTCGCGTTCGATGCTCTTCCTCAGAGATCTTCTTAAGAAATCTTAAGAACTGTAGCCTGTATTGTGCAGCAACTCTGGCGTCGTCTCATTGGAATCTGTTGTAGAACTTGCAGCCAAACACGTCGTATTTGCATTTTTATAGGTAAGTTGCAGCTATCTCTGGTTTGCATGCAGTGTGATTTTTGGGGGTTGTTCCTGTTGGCAAACACACGTACTCCTCTCACTCACTCCCTTATGCTTTTCTCTCTCTTTTTTTCTCTTTGTTCACACCATCATTTTTTCAAGTTTTTAGAAATGCCATTCTTTGCAATCCACAAATGTATTACAGAGAAAATAATTCCTTTACCAAAGCTGTTCACAGGAGTATAAGACCAACTATAATTTTATTATCACTGGTTTTAGCAATTTCCAAATAGTTCAATCTAGTTAAAACCAGTTGTTATATTAAAGTACACTAACATGCAAAAATTCAGGATTGTAAATAAACGTTGAAAGACTAATTTAATGTCCAGTCAGACAATGAGTCTCTAGAAACGTTTTGTCATGGTTCCCAGCTAACAATTTTAGGTTGTAAGAACGTTTCCCGAATGTTTTCATTCTAACATAAATGTTAAAATGTTATTTTAAATGTTTCAGGATTGCTTCACCTTACATGATTGTTTGGTTTAATCTGTAGACATTTTTTTTATTCTGCATCTTTTTTCCACTAACAAGTTAGTAATAACTTTGATGCATATTATATATATATATATATACACCGTCCAGCAAAAACGTTTTTGTTAACTTTAGAAAACGTTAGCCAACGTTCTGAGAACATTCCCTGTTACTGCGTTTATTTTAATTCAGCGTTTAAATATTGTATCTAAATTTCTGCCAAAAACCCACATACTGTCCTTGTTAAATCTGATCAGCTGTTGTTTGTTGTGCTTTTTAACAGTGACATGATGGGAGGATGTTAGAAAGGAGAGAATATGGAGGAAAAGCCAGAGAGCGGCTTACCAGACTGAGAAAGATGTAAAAAACTCCTACCATCGCTGATTTCAACCTCGTACGGCGCCGGTCTGCGTTTCACACGACTGCTGGGAAACATCCCGAACTGTTCCGCCTCGCCAGCATAACCGCTGAAACAACATCATACACGTATGTGA
>JBAJNP010013341.1:0-12249 GCA_036877545.1 Yasuhikotakia modesta | reverse complement strand
CTGTTTCTGGTTTAAGCAAGTTCTACAGATCACCTGGTGCCAGTGATTTGTTACTTTGACCTTTTCTAAAAAGGTATTAGATGCTGGTACATCATATTTGCATACTACATTCATATTTAATTCTTGTGGCTGAGGGTATGTCTCTCTGCTGTGGTCTCCTGAGGCTGGAAACACATCTTTGTTAAGCTTGCAGGGTTTTGAAGGAGATGCTAGGAAATGTGGAAGGAATTTTTGTTTTATAGAATAAGGCAAATTTCAAATGGTAAGCAGCATGAACCCATTTATTTAGCATTTTATTTAATATCAAGAGGTTGCAGCATTTACAGTGGTCACACTCACATTATGGTACAAGCCAAAATTGTTTTGCATTGTAGACTGATATGAAGCAATAAAAAAAAATGATGCTAACTACACACTTTAATAGATCCCTTTAATAGATAATGTAGCTAAATGCACACAAAAAACACTTTCTGTTGTTTGTATGGTTAGTATGGTTGAATTAAGCAATTTAGAGATACGCTGGGCTCTGTTGCTTGTACATTTTTATGTTAATGCTGGCAGATTATTTTATCCAAAGTGACTTGCATTCAAGTTATACTTTTGTCAGCACCTGTGATTTTTCAACTGCTAAAACAATGCTCTACCAGCTGAGCTACAGAAACATAAATTAATGAACAGTCATGAAAAACATCATTCACCTCATAAATTAGATTATGAAGTTAATGCAATCAAGATTGTAATTGTTTTCTGTTGCTCACTCATCCAAAGAAAAACGTCCTGGAACAGGGTTGAGAACTAGCATTAAACAATTTATTTGGGTACATAAATGGATTGATTTGCATTTGCAACACTCATTCAAAGTCTGTAGGTGACTTTTGTTACTGACACTGAATCGACAGAATTCAAATGTTTGTGGTTGATTAAATTTAACATGATTATCTCACCAGTTCTTCATGCTGCTGTTCAAGTCTGTTGTGTTATGCCAGAATTAGAACTCTTTTGTAACTCTTTGGTTTATGTGGAGTAGGTTGACAAGAGCCCAGAGGGTCAGTTCACACAGCTTATGGCTCTTCCGAGGACTCTACAGCAGCAGATCACACGTGTGGTGGATCCACCTGGGAAGAACAGAGATGTGGAGGAAATTCTCTTGCAAGTGGCCCAGGACCCAGACTGTGGGTCAGTTGTACAGCAAGGTACATAAACACTCATCAGGAGCAGGTCTTCAGTCTGTTTTGTCAGTGACAGAACAGGATTAATTTGTGTATATATGTGTTTTATAATATATAATTTATTAGACTAACACAGTTTTGTGCAAAATGACTTTTACTGTATGAGTCTAAGGAAAATTCCTTTTGGATCATTTTGGTGAATGAGAATGCTAAAATAATACATTCTTCATGTCTTCAGACCTTTATTAGTCCAATTTATTAGGAACAGAGCAATGTTTTAAAATCAGTACAGTGTGGTACTTTAAAAACCCCATGGAATCACTTAACTTTTAAACCCCTGTGAAATTGAATCAGATCCTAATCTTACTTAAATGGTTTTGTTCATTATTTTTACATTATACTACACTAATGGATGAGAAAAAGAGGACTTTGTTTTCAGAAAGAGAGCTTTTTTTTTCAAGACTCACCAAACCGGCTGGCTTGGTCGTGCTGGTGTTGAGTTTCTCCAGTGGCCTCACCCACACACCTCATTGTCATAATAACCGTCAGTTTATTTCACACTAACACTGTTTGTTTACCCAAAACTATTAAAGACTGATGCGTGCACTCCAGTTAACATTTATTTAGTTTTGTAGTTATTTCTGTTTTAAAATTGTAGAATTGCAAAACTAAGAATCAGATCATCTCAAATATGTAAATATTGGCACAAACTATATTATTATAGCTCATGGTGCATGGCATCATTATATCTCTGTTTGGTTATGTGATGCTAAAAATAAAGAATGTACCATCTGTTTGAATCATGAAAGTGTAGGTTATGTTATGTTTCAGCTTTTTATGTTATGTTCTTTTATGTGCATTGTAATGTAATTTTTGTTAAATTAATCTGGCATCTTAAATTTTTAAATCATTATTACAAATGTACAGTTGTTAAACAGATGTAAGGTAAGGATATGGTTTTAATAACCAAATAGAAGTTATTTATTGTAGCTTTAAACATAATGACAATTTCTGTTCTTTGCAGGAATCTCATCAATAGTTAAAACCTCCAGTATTTCACAAAGTGCCAAAGGTATTGCCACAGCCGGTAAGATACCTTATTCATGTTACAATGAGTTTTGAAACATGGAGCAAAACCATCTATTTAAAAACTAAAGTTTAAAAGAATATTTAAAAATTTTAGATTTTAAATTTATTTTTCTAATTTTAGATATGTCAGTATTAATATTATTTGACAAATGTATTAGATTTGTATTTGAGATTGAGACATTAGGTGATAAGGAAAACTTTTCTAGAAAAGCAGGAGGTTTAATTTTTAAGATTTAATGTTTAACAATTGTGTAACCTATTTATTAGAATTGGTGAAAAGATGTTCTAGATTTTTTTGTATTGACAGAATTTAAGACAATATATTAGCCAATATAACATGACTATTGTTGCAATGCTGTTTCTACAGGTCTTGTCAAAACGGTGTCATACAGTCTCAAAAAGCTGCAGAAAATGTGGAGAGGCTGGCGTAGAAAACAGACATAATCCTGAAGTTTACCCCTAGAGCTCTTCTGTTTGTTACCTGACCTGCAATTATTTATTAAAACAAATTGTAGTAATTGTGTTATGAACGAATTCACGTTGATGTAATTTGAAACGTTTGCAATAATAATAATAATAATAATAATAATAATAATGTTTATGCACGCCCCCTTTATGTTTTACCTGTTGCAAGGATATGCGCTCACTCTCTTATTAGCATAATTTATGCTGATCTCATTCCGTTGACCCGGACCAATGAGAATTCTTCACTTTCATCACCTGCTAGGAAGAGAATTCCATCATTCCAAACATTCCTCCCGCAGCTCGCGCGCTGCCAGTTCTCAGATATAAACGCAACGCTTTAGTCCTGGATTGCCTTGGATTACTGCTATTTTATTCACTGGATTTATCGTTTTGTCATTGCTTTTTGCTCAAAATCTCTTATTTACTTTGTTATCCCGCGGCTTCCAAAGTGGCGCTTGAAGGTAGTAGTAGGTTACATGACTTTAAACAGCCCCGTCTCTTCACCTAGCGCTAGTAGCTAAAGTTATTAATGGTGTTTAACAATGTTGCAGCGTAGTTCACTCTTATCAAACACGGGTTACACACGTAAAGCTTCGATCGTCTTCCGATAGGTGTGACGAAAACAGTTTTACAATAATACCCGTTTGATCTATTGTTTCATTATAGTAATGCGCAGTTGATGTGCTTTTGGCACTATTTGATTACATTAAAAGTAACTTTTAAAGCCTAAAAATTATTTAAAGCCTTGATGACTTCCTTATGTGTAACACGCGGCAAGTGACGCGACGCTACCATTATAATCAAAACAACTGCCTACACTGTAAAAGTACATTACAGACGTACATTACGCGGCTGTTATAACGTGTAACTTGCTTGTAGCTTAGACAGTTTATTTTCTGTAGCTGACGTCTAGGTTTGTCGCGTCGCTTGTTTGCAACGTGGACAAACACGCTTTCAAAAAGCACATGAATTCACTGCAGTCTGAACGGTGTTCAAACACATTAAAATGAGAATTTCTGTTTAAGTTAATAAATGTGGTTTGTAGTCGCTCGGCTTAAGTACGAAACTTTTGGCATCTGTGGAATGTTAAGTGCGGGAAGTGGGGCGCTTCAGACCTCACGTTTGTAGTGTTTATTTTGGGAATTCTTGGGAAAACATGACATCCCATAAACTGGAAAACAGGTTCGCACTACGTTTTGTGGGAAATTAAGATTCACATACCTACATGCAGCATATTATTTAAAGAGACATAAAGAATAGATCCGTCTGTGTTTTAAAAACGGATAAATAAACATGTTTCTTTTCCTATGATCGGATCGTACCCAGGATGGAAACGCCGCTGGATGTTTTGTCAAGAGCAGCATCTTTAGTTCACCAGGATGATGAAAAACGTGAGTATTTTAGTGCTAGATCCTGACATTATTTTTTTTATTCTCTTTGACACAACAGTAACTTAAATATTATATTACAACAATACGTTTGTAGTTACTTCCCATACAAATGGAATACCTTACAAGTCTAAGCTGCTACATGTTTCTGTCTTAAAAGAATGAACGGCTTTGTTTCATGGTTAACAGAGAGTGGTTTAAGAGTGTTGTTGAGTGTTACCAGACTCACCAAACACTGACTTTTATTGCTAGACACAAAATTAAAGTACAGAAGGTGTTGATGGCTTCCTTTCAGTTACATGCTTAATAGCAAAACTGCCCAATTATATTTAGTTGTCTTAACATATTTACAGAAATGTTAAAAAGTGCAAAAAACAGGGAGCCCTCATTGGTCACACTGATTACTAGTCTATATCTGTTCCTATTTATATCCTATTACTATAAGTGAAATAGCATGCAGAGAGGTGCTGGATTTCCATAAGTAAGGATTGTGTCATTTGTCTTTGATTTACATGTAAAATGGCCTTGTTAATCTGAAATGCCCTTTGGCACAAATACAGTCAACATAATGCACTTACATCTAATGATTTTTAAAAGCTCTTGTATCTATATAACATTATTTAGGCCTAGTTTGCTTAGTTCTCACACACCAGCACACGTTAGCTACGCTGCACAGTCATTCCATGAGCACACTGCAGAGTTTTCCATCAGAAATTCCTTCCTAGATTAGGTACAAACAAATCCTACTTAGTTGACATTAAGTCTGATTGGAATTCATTGTGCAACTACATTGTGCATCTACTGTACATGTTAAAGGTTCTTTTCAGTAGCAGTCTAACAACACAGCAGTATTTGTTAAAAAGTTTGTATTTATCAACAAAAAATGCTTTGGTGAAGGTTTCCAAGATATTAAAAATAATTCACTTTAGGTAAGTGTTCCATAATGCCTTCTTAATATTGTGTGACTCCAAACTAAAATGAGCAAGAAAGATAATTAGGTTAGAGCTGCAAGCTCTTGCAAGGGTTGCTGTAATGTCAGTGGACATGCTTCTGTCTGAGGAAGCTTGGGTTGTCGTTGCATTTCTTTGTTTCCTGCTGTGTTTTTGTTTTGCACAAGGCTGATGTCACTCCCGTTGTGGAAGTGTATGCGTCTTTGTCACTGCACAATACGGCTGACCTGTTTTCACAATAGTGTGGGCCCTGCAAGCTCCTCCTGCTTGTTTGCATTTATTGAAAATCTTTGGAGATGTTCACACATGCCGGAACACTTCAAGGGAGAGGCATTGAGTCACTCCAGTACACGTCTGACCTAAAACCTTGGGTTTACAGACTGCAGCAATGAAACCTCTTCCATATACAGATGGGAATGTACAATTAGACTGCGGGTGTGGTTGCCTTTGTCTCACATAGTCAGGTGATGGCTTGTATACGGTTGGATGCTTGAGGGCAGAACAGCCCAATTACATTAGGTCCTTTAACACCATTAGATGAACATAACATGGTTATAGTTTAGTCTCACTTAAATTGTTTTTAATTCATGTCCAAACAGACGAAGACGTAAAAACATGTCCAAACAGTAAAAAATTCTACAGAAATATTTTTATTTAATGGATAAGCCTTTCAAGAAAGACAATTATAGAAATTAATGTTGTCATGGATATCAATTGAAAGCTTTTGTTGAGGTTTAAGTATCTTGTTTCTGCATTGCTGGTCTGCTGTCGTTGTGAATTGTCTTAATGTCATAGCTTTGCCTCATTCTAAATGTTTTCCTCAGGCAGAGCAGAAAAAAACATGGAAGACAAACTGTACATATACACTGTAACACACAGCCTTGTGGAATCATCATCAGTTTTTAAGGTCTTTGCAGAGGGACTTTATTTTGGCCCGGGGGCAACAAATCAAGTGCCTTGCATTTAAAGGACAAACTAAACAACTCAGAATGCTTTAGCAACCACAAAGCAGCACACACACCACGCTAACAATTGCATTGCAATGGTAATCAAAAAGAAAACCTTAGAAACATATTCTAAATCACCAAAACAGTTGTCAACTATCCACCACTTTAACCCACAAACAACCACCACTCACATTGAATGAAATGATCTTGCATCCAAACAGTTTGATCTGCAGTTTTGTCAATTATATTGCATTTTTCTGTTAGATGTTGTATAGTCCATGTATTTGACCTGTGTATTAAATAGAGAATTTTATCTGTATGTGGAGGCTATCAGTTAATATGTATAGAAACTCAAAGAACACTTTCCTTTTCCGTTTATGCTCTGTGGCTCTTTTCAGCTGCTTTGTATATGTGTACAGCAGTTCCTGTGAGTACCCACATGTTTGTCAGTAAACAAAACCATTCATATTATTTGTGCCCTACTGCATTTGTTTGACTTGTGTCCTGCATTGTTTGATTATTAAAGAACCTCGTATTGTGCAGTTCAAAAACAACTGAAAATCAAATAAATTTGTTACATTTATTTTAATTTAAATATTTATCAAGGTTATGGTAACCTATTAATACATGTATAAACACAAACAATACATAAGGTTAAATAATTAGCCCTTACAGAGATCCTACATACACTGAGTCAATACACAATAGTTTATTGGATCGACACATCACTACAGGACCACACATGACCCTGTGGTCTTGGCCCAGATGTCAGGAGTTAATGATCAGGTGTTACATAACTGGGGCTCACATAATCTTCATAAATTTTGTCTTTGTGTCTATTTCGTTTTTAATTTTGTCTTTTTGTCAATATTTTGTAAACTCTGTTTATCTTAATAAATGTAGTAATAAATGTACTACAATAGTAGTCTACAATAATTGCTGGAATAACAACTTACACTTTTACAAGATTCTCTTCCAGGCACCATGTAACCTCATGCTATGAGGTTACATAGTGTCAGATGCTGGTAATGCCAGTAGTGGTCATCACCAAAGCTTAGTGGCCCATCAATATATTTAAACATCCCCATGCTAAGTATTTAACTTACTCTTTTATACCAGGGAGCGCTGTGAGAATTTAAAAAGAGTCGCTATCAAGTGGGAATATGATGAATTGGATTTCCAAGTCCTAATTTTCTCTTTGATCTCATTGAGCAAAGTTTTTACTGGATTACTAGTTAACCGGCACTCCTGTATTCAGCACTTTTTTTTACTTTCACCATGTTAACCAAACTGTAGAAAAAAATTCTGTTAGTGCCACCCAACATAAATTTGAGAGGAACTGCAAACTGGTTTCTGAATCCTCAGGAGCTGGTCCATCTCAGCCAAGTGTTACTGCACCTGGTTTTCAGGGCACATATGTAAACTTCACTTCTCCTAAACTGAATCCTGTTAGCAGCCATTAGTTTAAACACTAATTGTTATTCAGGCAAAGCAAACATCCAACAGTGAAATTTGCTTTCCAGTATTCACATCATAAAGGAAGTCAACTTCTATTTCAAGGAGGGTAATTGCATATTGGTGTGGGGGTGTCTGATAAACACATTTAGTCATCCATGTAGCTGTATAAGAGGTCCAACAACTGAAAAGTTCCTCCAAACCATGACACTTCCACCTCCACCTTCCATCTTTCCCCAGTTTGACGACAAACATAATGGATCCCATCTGTGAACTGAACTTTGGATGAATTCTCCTTTGTCCACACAACATGCTCTTGATAGCAGGCTAGCAGAGGTTGCTAGCACAACATGCTAGCAGAGGTTAGTCTATCAACTGCAATTCCAGCTGCAGTGTTAAACCAATTGCCCATTGTGATTCTATGTGTTATCCTTTTATTATGTAATATCCTTTTGTATTATAATGCATTTGTCTTTTGTGGATGACCAGCCATTTTGGGGGACTTCAATGAGTTTGTGACATTGTAAAGGTGCAATATTCTAAGAATCCCATATTTGGAACAACAAACTTCTCTTTCTACAACCTGCTGTCTGTGGGTTTCAGTGAATTAAGAATGGCTCACCATCTTGCAAATTAGTGAAAAGTTGACTGCCACTTAAGTTGACTGCCACATCATAAGCACATACTTGCACATACTTTGTTCAAGTATGTGCTTATGATTTTTTATGAAATGTAATCCATAGCACACAATGTCTTCCACACATTAAGCATTTTTCTTTTATATTCATGCTATCATGCTATAGTTTAGCTATTGGGCCTTCAGATAATGATCCCTGCATGTTTTTCTTGTGTGTTTCTTTGGAAAACCTCAGTGTTATTACTATTCAACAATACAATTTATTTAATTTAACAGCCAAGAATATTTTAACACACATTTGACCGAGCTTCACCCAATCAGATACAAGAGATTTTGTGGCTTAGAGTAAGATGGAGTTATCAGGGACACTCTCAAACAATACTGAGGTTCTTCTTCCTAGAACATTTCTTCATGTTTGGCTGTGTGTATTTGGTCATTGCCCTGCTGGCAATACTGTTAAACAAAATATATAATGTTTATATGTGATATGTGTCCTGCAATTAACTTACCATTCGGAATTAAAGTGGTTGAGGGTTTTATATATCAGACTTGAAACTCAAACTAGAGATTTTGGCAATATGATATACTGTAGCATCTTTTTAATATGCTAAAACTAATACTAACTTAGTTTATAATTTTTGTCAGTGTCAATTCCAGTTTGTGAATTTTATAATTGTGGTTGATAGTTAGAACTTAATAAGCACCTATGAAATTTGAGATCATGCAACATTTTGTAACAGAAAGACAGATATGTGTAACAGTACCCCCAAACTGTTTTTGGTTTCCCCTTATTCTTTGTCGTGTTTTTTCCATTGTGTTTCCTGTTCTTGTTTTCGTTCATCTTACTCATCTGTGTTTATTGATTATAATCAATATTTAAGTTCCTCCTGTTCCTTCCTTCCTGGGCGGTCCTTGTAAATGTTTGTTATTACTGCATGTATTGGCTGTGCAAGTTTTGTTTCTTTTATCTCTGCATTCTCCTTTGTTGTTCCTAGTTTTGGTATATTGTTAATAAAGCTTGATACTTAGTAACCACACTTTAACCCTCTGTGGTACTGTGCTGCCTCCAAGCAACATTACCAAATTTACCATGTTGCAACAAAGTACCACAAACAACTTATGTCCTCTATGAAGAGGGGGAACCCAGTACGAATAGAAATGCCAAAACGGATCATATGATCCACAGGCAGCCAGTTTGGTTTCTCTTACAGTTGGTGTGCATATGAAGTTTTGTATTATCCCCTGTGGCTTGTAAAAATTCAAATAAATTCCAATGCATTGCTTGAAATTTGATCTGATTTTAACCAAAAGTGACAGCCCTATTGTGCACTGAACTACTGTCTTACTCCAGCAAACTACAACATTTTTGTCAGGTGCCTGTGTCTTGTGTCGTCTTTATTTTAAAGTTGTGTTTAGTGGTTCATGTCTCTGCCCTCCTGTGTCTGATTGGTTCGCCCATCTTATGTATACTTGGATAGTCTGTAGTCTTTGTGTATATATTTCCATTTTTAGCTTGGGAATGGTTAGCCCCAGCGTTTCTGTTGCTGAATATTGTTGGATATTGTTCTCAACCTTTCATATTTTCATGTTTATGGAAGGGTGGTGGGGGGAAATAGAGGGCGCTGATGCCCAGAGTGAAAGTGATGTTGCCAAGCAGCTCAAGCAAAAGCTGCTCAGCAGTCTGGGCCTACACTGTTCACCACATCCAAGTCATGTCCAGAGCCTTTAGATCATACACCAAGCCTTCTTGGCCCTTAACCATGGACTACAGCAGGGCCCTTTCTGCCCTGACCCTGGCCAGCCCTGAACCACCATGGCCCACAACAGGGCCTGGGCCTCTTTGGCTGATGTCACATTCAGCACCTCTCCGGCCCCCATCACGTCCAGTGGTTCCCTAACCATGTTACATCCAGCACCCTGGCCCACAGCCACACAGCCTGCCTTGGCTCAGGGCCATGTCCTTTTTGCTCCATGATTGTGGCCATTCAAGGATTCAAAGTGTTTATTGTCATATGCACAGTGAGAAAACCGTTTCCCTGTGCAATGAAATGCTTACTATGCTGTTCTCACTGAATGCCAAATACATTAACAAGTAACAGCATCAACAACAAGTAACAAGTAATATGAAGTAGAATAAATGGCGAACTAATGTAGTTCACTGATACAAAAAATGTTACATGGTTAAGTAGACTGTAACCTATGTACACGTAACAATACAATACTACATAAAACAAAAACAGTACAATAGTGCAAAACAAAAGGGTATGAGACAGTGTAGTGCAGGGGTACTCAAATATAAACTTAAAAGGTCCACTTACGAAATTTCCATTCCGGTCCGGAAAAGTGATTGTCAAAGTCCAGATAGAGAACTCAAAAAAAAAAGGCAATCCCCAAAACTTTCGAACTCTACACACAAAAATGAAATAGTAGACCTTTTAGTGTGAATGGTGACACCTTCTTTGTGCCACCAGTTGTTTAAACTTGGGCATAAAAGGTGTGAGGGCCAGGCGGAGGCAGTGATGTAAGTGTTCATTGGTGAGTGTGCTGCGGTATGCATTTTTCACCATGTTCATAGTTGAAAAGGCAGATTCACAGCAGTATGTTGGGGGAAACATGGTAAGAATTTGAAGGGCCATCTTCTGCAGGAGAGGAACACCTGCTGCAGTAACCATCTTCGTCCAGAAGGTTACAGGGTCACAGTGAGAGTCCTGCAGTGCTAGGTTTTCTTGGAGCTCAATTAGCTCTGTTTGTAGAGTAGCAGCATTGGCCCATGGGAAGACTTTTGTGGCTTCAGTTGAGAATTCTGCAATATTTTTGACAAGAAATGGATTTTCGATGCACAATAAGTGTTGTTTTCCCAGAGGAAAATCTTCAAAGCGAGTTTAAAAATTTTTAATCAGCCTTTCCAGGAATTCAGCATAATTGTGACGGTGATGTTTTCCTGCAGTCTGATCCAAAAGTCTTGGGAAGTGAAGCAGGTTCTGCTGTAAGTCACATTTGAACACCTCCAGCTTCCTCTGGAAAGCACAGACAGCTGACATGAGGTCACACACTGTGCTGTTTTTGCCCTGGAGCTTCATATTATGGTCATTGATATGGGAAGTAATGTCAGTTAGAAAAGCAACAACTTCCATTTCTTCTTCATTCTTTATGAAATTCACAAACGGTTTGGCTTTTGCACTCTTTTGATCCAACAGAAATGTGTCCAGCTCTTTCCGCAGTGCCCAAAATCGCTCCAATACCTTGCCTTTACTAAGCCACCGAACATTGTTGTGAAGGAGCAAATCATCAAATGTTGCATTTACCTCTATTAGAAATGAGCGTAACAAACGATGTTGCAGAGCAGAGGATGCTCTCAGATAGTTGACAAGTTTCATGACTGTTGTCATTACTCCTGAGTACCTTTCTCCAAGGCTGGCACACAAAACCATCTGGTGAATTATGCAGTGGTATGCCATTAGGTCAGGGTGATGAGTTCTTAAGCGTGACACTAATCCCCCCTCTCTCCCAATCATACATGGCGCGCAATCAGTAGCAATGGAAACAACATGCTTCAGGTCTATCTCTCTGTCTCTAAGCATCTGTGTCACTGCTTCATAAATGTCATCCCCCCTTGTGTGTCCATGGAGGTTTGTGAGACCCAGAACATCTTCATGAAATTCTCCCTTTTCTTCATCAAACTGACAAATCATCTGACAAAGACCATGAGTTGTGCATTGTCTGTGTTGTCTGTGGATTCATCCACAGCCAATGAAATGAATTTGGCTTTTTCATAGCAGAGCTAAGTTGTTCAATCAAATCATCAGCAAGTATTTCAGTTCGTCTTGCAGCAGTGGAATCAGCACAGGGTATTTGGCTTATTTTCTGGATTATTTCATCCTTTTGAGTCCCTTCAAACAGAGCAGTCACCACTTCACTCATACACTCCTTGACTATTTCAGCATCAGATAAGGGTTTCTTGTGTTTTCCCAGGACCCATGCTACTCTTAGTGAGGCTTCTGTTGCCCGCTCCTGTTGTGTGGCTGATCTAACTATTACACTGCTTGCAGCTTCATATGATGATTTCAGCTGGTTTATTTTTCTGGTCCTTACCTCTGTGTTCTGAGGGTAATTTTGCTCAAAATGTGCATGCTTGGTTTCATAATGGCG
>JBAJNP010013340.1:0-12250 GCA_036877545.1 Yasuhikotakia modesta | reverse complement strand
TTGTGTGGCGTCATGTTTAGCGCCGCCCACAGCTAAATCTCACTGGTCCAAAATCACTCCACCTAACAATACATTAAACCTCAACTACGTTCTGATTGGCTGTGTCTTTACCAACATTTCACTTTCAGTTTGGATGAACATTATTTCTTGCAGGACACGCTGTAAAGCGGTTAAATAACTACAGTCATTGTGAAGTGAGCCTAAAGCAAGTTAAAATAACAGAGTTTAAAAGTACAGTCCTGCTCTTAACTGCAATTAAACAGCGTTTTGCTGCTTCCGTTAATCAGCGGCCCATTGTTCTCTTTTACTGCACACTTCTAATAACATCATTAAATCTTTATGGTAAATAAACACTTCACCAGCACAGATGAAATATCTTCCTCGTCTAATCAAATAAAGGCAGTCGCTTGGTGAAAATGTGTCATTTATGGCTTGGGACAAATTGTTTTCAAATAAAGAACAATTTACGAGGGTGTGAAACAGCATTACAACAAACTGATGGACAGTTACACAAAAATGAAGGAAAAAATCTGTCAGTTTGATTGGCTAATTACTGAATGTCAATCTTCGCCCGACCACCTGTTTCCCTTAAAAGATTAAATGGGTTTCCAGCTGTCTAATCTGAATTCAGCACAAGATGGTAGGTGAAAACGCAAGAACGCTTCAGGCTTTTAAACTAGGGTACGGCCTTACACAGCCTTCACAAGCTACAGACGTCTTTTAAGAGTTTGTACAAAGTACAGGCCAAAGGCTTAAAGACCATCAAAGCTTCCTCTGTCTAAACTGGGAGCCATGAGCATATGCGCTTATTATCGCTAGGCAATGTAACGCAGGAGGTCAAAGGTTTTAAAGTGACCAACACAAAATCTCTCCTCACAGGCAACATTATTCAAATTTCTTCCCTGTGTGAATATGTTTTCAGAGTTATGAATATGTGGGTGTAGTTGTACAAACGCCATGTTCCAAAAGTTTAAGGTCATTTGCTGAAACGCTACATTACACATATTAATTACTTTCTTCACAATTTAAAAATTTTGTGTAAAACTTTTTTAAAACCAAATAATGAGGAAAAGCAGCTGATGAAAAATGAGCAAATGATCCTAAACTTCTGACCGGCAGCTCTGATGATATTAAATATTATATTGCTGCTCTCTTCTCGCTCATTCAATGAGTCTCACCCTTATAGTCCTGAAATACCCTTTATACATACCTCACTGCTTTTACAGGCCACTGCAGCATCTGTTTAAAACTGCCTTCCATCAGTTAATCCTGCAGTAAACATGTGGCATCTGTCTTATATGCAGTAAAACTATATGATCCATTCTTTAAGGGTTAACGTACAGGCCTGTATACGAATCCAAAGTGATGGATGACAACTTGTTAAATGAAATCTCTCCAGAAGATCCTCACATACATGATCTCAAGCTCCTATAGACGTACCGGATGACAAACAAATAAAATTCCAGGTCCACAATCCATAATGGCATTTTATGAAGCGCTTTATTGGCAGGCCACAGTTGCTTTGTGGAGCGAAGCGACAAGACAGCAAAAATCTGAGTTTTGATGAGAACATTCAAGGTCGGATAAAGAGCAAAACAACTCACAACACTTCCTAGAATTTGGATCCCCTGGATATTTCAGCGGCCACTACTGTCTCTACACATTCAGACATACGCAAGCATTTATTCAGGTTTTATCCAAAACACAAATAATTGGAGGCAGCTGGAATATTCAACCTTGAGACCTAACAACCATTATTATGATTGGCATCAGACTAAAAGCGGAGACGATTTAGCCCTAATACAATTATCCCACTTCAAGAATAATCACAAGAATGAAGTGATGATTCATGCCAGGTCATTTTCTTCCCAGGACACGTTTCATTTAGCTTCTCCACCCACAATGCACCTCAATCAGGATGAGATTTGTACAGCTAAGATATTTTATGGTTATACACAATAATAAATCAGTGGGCGCAGTAATTATTTGGGCATTCTACGTTAGAATTACTCAAGAATGACACTGTGACTGGTCTTCACTCAGACGGGTTGCAAAGGGCCCGTATCCATGGCGAGTACAAGATGTTGCTTGGACCCAAATCTATTCTTATTCTGACAATGGAAACAAGTCACTCCAGACTGCACAAAAAGATGACAGAGTGGCCCTTATCAAACATTGTGCAAAAACCTGTCTACTGAATGCATGACGCCCCTGAGGCCAAAACGAGCCACTGTTCATTCAGTCTGTGGCTTTTTCCCCTTTACCAAGAAATATGATCAAACATGGAAATCACATTCAAGCTTTCGAGGTTTCGGTGAAATGCAATCACATCTAATAGATCTAATTGACGTTGGTGCCTCAAGGGCTGTGAAGTTCAGATTCTGTTAATGACAAACCCCCAAATAATTCTACTGGAGGACCAGCTGAAGGCTCATAGATGAAGCTGAACTTATTTCCACCGTTACCCTAGAAACAGAATCGCTTCATAGCTGTATGACTGAATAAAAGGTCTTCCTTCGGGTCATTAGAAATCAATCCCACAATGCATCTCTGCAGCTGCCCCATTAAGCATCCACTTTTCTGTTAATTAAACAGGATAAAAGGTAACTAAGACAAGGTCTGCTGTCATATCCCTGTGCCAGGTGAAAGGTGCAAGCAGGGGGTGTCGGGCACGATCTGACAGGTTTGCATTGATTTCCTGCATAATTTGCTTGCCGGTGACACAGAAAGTGCTGACTGGGGCATGTTACTCCTGCAATCTGCATTAATTCACAGGTCAGGTGACGATTAGCATCGATTCTTCTGCCTGGAGCTGAGCTGGGGGTGGGATGGGGAAAGTTTCACCACTCTCGAATGATCTATGAAAGGCTAAATCAACACAACTCTGAAGAATCCACTAATCCTGCCTGCTCAGAAACTAACCTGCGGGTAACAGAAACATTTACCCAGCGGCTGGTGAGTCAAAATCGTACAGCAAATCACTGAATGGTCAGTTAATTTCAATTAGGAGGAAAAAAAGAGAGAACATGTTAACTGCCTCATTTTAAGCAGCAGGCCACATATTTGTCTTTTATTTCAATGGGTTTTGCGGTCCTCAGAGGCGCTGTGATGTCATTATCTATAAACGCTTCTAGATGACGGAGGGCTTCTGATAACCAATGGAGGGCTTCTGATAACCAAACGACAACTTATTTTCTCATATTTCTCAATCGCAACGCTACATATTACATTTTTACACCTTTGTGAAAAGTCAGTGAGGGGTTTGCCTGCTGCATTTATCCGGTGATTCATGCTGCTTTCCATTGTCCTGAATCTGCAACCAAAAACAAACGTTATAATAACAAGAATTAACCCTTTCCCAACAGTTTCCTGTCACTGACACAGACTTAGATGCTGGAGTGAAGCAACACAGTGAAATAAGTGAATAATAAATAAAATAAATAAGTGAAAGTGACAAACGTGACCTCTGCATTTATTGCAACACTGATGAGATGAAAACACGCACTGCACACACACACACACACACACACACACACACACACACACACACACACACACACCTGAACAACCAATCAATTTTGTAGTTTCATTTGAAATTTGAAATATCTCTGATTGGTTGATGGTATCACAAGAACGTGCACAGACTCAAGTCTTCACTAGATGCTGTAACAGATGTGACATAAAAATAACATAATTCCATTTCCTTATTTTCAAAGCCCTTCCAGATAAAATTCCCATAGAAGGAGAAAGATTTGCATCGAACAGCCCTGCATTATACGATACGTCTGCGGGATTACAACAGCTAATGAAACACTCACAGGAAGTGCTGCGTACCTTGTATTTCTGAAACACATCATTTATCAACATCAGCCCTCACAACATTGTATAGACAACAATTCAGCTGACAGGTTTTCACAGAGAGGTTGAAAGGTTTGTGTTTCTGTTACTCCGTTACACACAGGACTGAGCGTCCCTGTACAGAGAATAAGCAGGGAAATTGAGAAGAAACATATCTTAATGTGTTAATGGAGATTTCAGGGCAAATGTATTTTTAACAGGACGGGGAACGGCTATGAATCACAGGCTGGGCTGGAGAAAAGTGGGCAGCTGTCAAAACTGTTCAAATAAAAACCACCATCTTACTGCCTCGGGTTCAACAACGACCGAGCCTTTATGAGACGGGTGCTTCTGTGTTAAAGCTAAACGTGCGGCTAAGCATTTATCTTTAGTTTTATATTTACCTTTTGTGCATAAAACACCAATGAGGTTTAAAACCAGAACATTAATGGACACAACAGCTTCTTGTATAATGTGTATTAAAGTGATGCGCAGCTGAACAGAACTAATTCTAAAGAAAGATTCTTAACACAGCCCTTGTGTGAAACATCTCCTGACGGAACCAGAGCTAATGAGACAACGCTAAAGAAAATCGAAGCTGTAGGAGATGCGCTTATCGAGAGACTGTCCCCAGACGCACAGAAATCTAGAAGCAGAGTGAATTATGTTAAGTCAAGAAAGTGGTAAACAACTTTATTAAACTAATTTCATTCATATTAAGATTCTTAGCGCAGATCACAAACTAAAAACATCTTTCGTACAAAGAGAGGTGGCGTGTTTTACAGCCCCTTCATTTGAGCTCCAATTTTACAATCTTGCATTCGCACCCACAGCAGCAACAACTGCAATGTTTTTTCTGTCTCGCTTCAATTCTTCAAAATAAAAGGTGCAGATTAGGAAATATGTCAGGCGAATGTGTTGAAGGCGAGAATAGACTCGTGAACGTTTGTTAAAACCTAACATTTCACACAGTAAAGAGCTTTAAAAGGTTTTTATGCACTTTGTGAGAAGCAGAGGGGGGAACGACAAGAGATAAAGAGAAATTGCTGTTCCACCTTGTATGAAATCCGTGTAGCAAAACAGAAATAGCTTGAAGTGTGTGTACGGGGAATTGAAAATGGTTTACGAGGACAAAAATGTACATAATGACGTGTGTGACAATGTACACACGGATATGAAATTGAAAATACAGTTTGAACAGTATAAAAACTATTATATCTGTGAAATGTTCCTTATGCACCACCTATGCCAACACGTGTGTGGGGGGGGGTGCAGCATTGCACTAATGCATGCTTTCATTCTACAAACTCATTCACCCGACGGCTCACACTTCTCTTCCTTCAAAAACCACCTTGAGACTGTCACTCACCCTCAGAGCTTTGAAGAGGCACCTGTCTGGATCGTGCTCTGAAATGTCAAACCGGGTGACTAAATCGATAAGATCCTAATCTTCTGTTACCCTGGACCAAATGGCAGATAAATCCCCCACAATCCCTTGAGCAAACCTCAGAATTCATAAATGCAAAGCGCAGGCTGGAGTTGAGCAAAGACGAGGCTTTGATATGACTGCAGACACACCTCTGAAAATATCTGCTGAGGTGTTTGAATAACAGTGTGCACGGTGATACATGTTAATGGCGGTGAACTGAGGCTGTGTGCTACAGACATGCAACGGTTTAGCCAGAAATAAGACTGTAAGAGAAAAAGACTGAATCTGTGAATCTACGAATAGTTCTGAGAATTATGACTCAGACGGAATCAGATAAAACAGACAAATAATATCAGCTCTTCTGTAATAAATGCACTTAATCTGAATGAGGCCGTGATGAGTTTGAATCAGGCTGTTTATAAGGTTTAAACCATTTGCCAATCAGAAAACACACTGATATTCATGAACATTAAAAACGATCATAAAAAATGCACTCAGGTTTTCTCAGTGAAGGCATGATGAAGCCATTTCACATTTATACCTCAGACAGGTTAATAACTCTGAGTGTTTGCATGTTTTCTGAGCCTCTGCAGGAGTCTCTGTTCTGTGGTGAGCTCTGAGGCTGTTCACTGATCTTCAGAAAAACCCTCCAGGTGTTGCACATGCTTTGGTTTCCAGCATCTTCTGCATGTTTGAGCAGCTCTCAGCAGAGACTCTATGATCCTGAGATCCAGTCTCTCACACAACTCTTACAAAAGGTACAAACATTCACTGAACATGCATGGGATAGAACTAACAGAGTAACTAACTAACTAACTAACTAACTAACTAACTAACTATCTATCTATCTATCTATCTATCTATCTATCCATCCATCCATCCATCCATCCATCCATCCATCCATCCATCCATCCATCCATCCATCCATCTATCTATCCATCCATCCATCTATCTATCTATCTATCCTTCCATCCATATCCATAACATACATACATGTATATTTCTATCCGGACTACTGAATATATATTCAATATTTTTTTTATGTATATTCATATATATATATATATATATATATATGAATATATATTCAAAGCATGCCCCTCCCACTTTCTGATCATTCATTTGGATGTGGTGGAACAGTGAGCGATACAGCGTCAGGAACACAGTCACTAAACGCTCTAATCTGTGCTGAAGCTGTGCAGATCAGACCAAGCTAATCCACATAAGAAAGAGGAGCCAGATGGTCACGAGCAACTGCTTAAACCTCGTACAGGAGCCCAATGACATGCTTGATTCCTGCTGCTGTTTACCTTGTGCCTCAAATTACAACAGTGACCCCTGAGGGGAGGCGGCCCCTGGCCTCAGGTTACTGCGCTGCTGCTCTTAGAAGCGCACGGGGTGACCGGTTTCACAGGGCGGTATTCCTGGAGTGCCAAAGTGAGAAAGGCACGATCCCAGGGGTGTCATGATACAGGGGCACTCTCTCCTATGGAGGGCACCAGCGAATGAGGCATGTGCTGGCCCTAAATCACTCACACACACACACCGGTGACTGCCACCCATGTTGCAATGACCTCATGGCACTCAATAAGGTCCTGTGAGGAATCGTTAAATGAATATTAGCGCAGATAACGTCTAAATTACCTCACAGCAGGAGAAACGCAGCCTGCGGGGGCCAGCGGGCGAGTCAGTCTCTTCCTCACACTCATCGTCTCTTATGACTTTTGTGTTGGAGAGTAATTAAAGGATTTCAAGATTTCACCTTCAGTATATTGTATCAAAGCTGGCCCTTATCCTCCTGCTCTCAGCGCGACAGGAGGGGTTAGAGCCCCGCTGAGCTGAGCTTAGTGTGGAAAAACAGCAGGATCACAAGAGTGTAATGACCTACAGAGATGATGCTTGTACCTGCGCTGTGACACCACCACATGTTGTGCTCCCTGACACACAGCACGCACACACACAAACACGCATGCACGCACACACACACACACACACACACACTTTAGACTTTAGCCCCCTGCTAAGATCAAAACAAGCTTCAGGATTGTGGTTATACAGAAGGCTGTCTGTCCTGCACTACATCTCACAGCTCAGTTGGGTTTTACTGAAGCTCTGGGACTCAGACACAAACTCACTCATCATTTGTTGTCAGAGAGAGAGAGAGATGGATGGGTGGGTGGGTGGGTGTACGGATGGGTGGTGGGGGGCAGTATGTCATGCTGTGGCAGACTCTGCAGCTCTGATGTGCCAAACAGCGACTCAGATGCGCCCCAGATATTAGTTTCTGAGAGTATGACCGTGAGGCGAACACTGTTAGCTTATGGGATTAGCGTTTATGCATGAGTGCTTCTGCACAAAGGATGCATCCCAATGTTCTCCACACGCACCCACACACACGTTAGTTTCTATGCTGTGTGGGGACTTTCATAGATTAATTATATAATGACTTATTCACCTCACCTCACCCTTAAACCAAACCCTCAGGAGCCTTTTCACGTTTTCACATTTTCCAAAAACAGTCGCTGACAGGTCATGTGTATGTGACTTGTAGCATGTACACAAAAACACACACACACTCACACACACAGAAACGCACACACACCCACACACACACACACAAACAAACACGGACACACACACCTTTGAGACATTACAAACATGCTTCTATAAGAAAAATGATAAAACGTACATTTTTGTTTTGAGGTTTGCAAACTGCAGGTCTGACTAGTGCTAAAAGTCTACACCATCAAAGCATAAATTAAAGACAAAAATAGCAAAAAAAAAACATTTGCATATTTTACCAGTGCTAAACAATGACACAAGATGAAATGTAATAAATCAGTTTCGGAAAAAGTCTAATGTCAATTTCTACAACTTCAGAGCTAACAGCCTAAACAAGAACAATTTTCTAACCATCACTGTTAACATCAAAGCGAGAGGCAAGCTACACATTTCGGGAGCGTGGCACACTTTTCCCAGGACGCCCCAGGGGACTCAAACGCAGCCAAAAATAGTAGCGAGTAAGTAAATGAGAACACATGGCACGGGTCTGACGTAACAGAAACACACATGACAGGAAAGTCCCAGTGCTGGTGTGACTGCTTTTACACATACATCACCATCATCACTCAGTGACATGAATGAAAAATCAGCCAAATACAGACTCTACAGTGAAGCGACATCATCTGCAACATCAGTGTGAGGAACAGAGCAGCCCAGAAGATCAAGTTCACAAATAACTCAAAGTGTGACTTACCCAGAAGATCAGGTTGAAGACGAACATCATGTACTTCAGACAGCACAGGCAGCCTCTCGCCATGTTGCACTTTTTGAACTCTAGAAGGAACACAAAGGATAGGTCCAGGTAAAACACCACGTATTTGCTGCCTTTTGGAGACTTGTACTTATTGCTGCTCTTGTCGTCTGCAGCCGCGCCGCTCTGAGCGCCGCTCTGCGCCCGAGGGCCCGTGGATCCGTAGAAAGCGCCGGCGGTAAAACCCCGTCCCCCGAACGGCCGTCCGGAGGTGGAGGCTTGAGGGAAATCTGAGTCGCGACTGTCCACGGAGGGGCTACGGTGGATGGCGGATTCCTCGCTACTTGACTTCTCCATGCTCTGAAATGGAAGCCTCGCTCTTTATTTCATTCTCTATCATGTCTCTTAAAATACCCCCTGAGGAAGCTTGAACTTGCGCTCTAGTGCTTCAAACTGTCTTTCTCCCTGTCACAAAAGAGAAAGATGGACACGGTCACACACTGAAACTCAAAAGGAAGCTGGTTTTGGCAGCTCCGTGTGAGCGCTCATGCCCCCGCAGCCCCCCTGCGATATCCAAAAGCGTTAGTCCCAGGAGCAGGTGCGTGTCGAATGTGAGTGAACTTTTAGCGACGTTCCCTCAGCCCACCCTCATTACCTCGCGACCCCAGCCCTGCCAGCGTCCGGGTGGGTTCAACTGTGTCCCTCTGACCTCAGCGCAGCCCCTCCGCAGGGAGAGTTGATGAGTTCCCACAGCTCTTTAACTTCCACCCCCGTCCTCCGCTCCTCTGAGGATGTGCGCTCTGAGACGCTCTTTAAATCTTCTCTACAGCTGTCTTCCTCTGATTCTACTCCCCGTGCTCTCAGTGCTCTCATATAAAACCTCTCCTCTGCTCCTCTCTGGCTGCGCTCGCGGTCGCTGCTCTGCTGCTGAAATGCGCTATTATCGCCAACTGCATCTAGTGGATGTTCCCTTGCAACCTTGTGCTGAGTCTCCAACCTCTCTCTCTCTCTCTCTCTCTCGCTCTGCCTGTACTCCCCTCAGCCCCTCCCCTGTCACTCAAACCACCAATAGGATGGCAGCTGCCGGCGCTAGCCCCTCCCTGCTGAAGATAGCACAGCTTTATGGCTCATATCATCACTGTTCCCTGCCTATACAAGTTCAGCACTCTTAACTGTGACGGCTGACCAGGGGAAGTCTGGGGTGGGCAATGATGAATTAAGAAACCATGAGCTGATTTTGTAGCGGGGATGGGAGGGGCACAGAGATGAAACCATAAACACAGTTAAACATTCATCTTTAGCATAAGCCTGTGGGTATGTAACGCTAATCAAAACTAGCACGAAAAACAGCACTGCTCTTTTGACCTCCTTAATAAGCCAATTAGTGGGAAAATAAGGCTGTACACAGTCATCATTTTATCATTTAATTATTTGACCAGCTCTAAGTCCCCTGCAAGTCGCATTCACACGCAAATTGCGCATGATTACATGCCATTTACAGGGAAATGGTGATGATGTAAAACTTGCGATCGTAATTGGCGGTTGAGTGGCTGCGTGGTCGTACTGCTTTAACAAACCCTTTATCCACGCTCACTGCTTTCTGTGCAAAGAGCGCAGGAAAACTGGCAGCACATCAACCTTGGGAATTATAGCACCATTCCAAGCATGGAAATCGGATAGTGGCTTAAAGATACTCCAGGCTTTTCTACGGAAAGCAAGGGTTACATCTTAAGTACCTGCTGCATAGCGCTGCTCGCGGCAGACATGTGTTTTATACATACACTCGCTGTGAGTTCACCGTGAACTGTTTCAACCTGTTTTCAGTTCATAAGTGAAGTCAGACCACTTAACATTTAAAATATCACTGTCTGAATCCCGCTGAAGGAATGAAATGATCCAGGTTGGACTTCTGCCATGTAAAATGTGATTTACCTGAGGGAAAATATGTCCCTTATATTTTTGCCTAATTTTCTTTCTTCTAAATCGTCTTCTGTAAAACTGCTGTGAAGAGATGCACAAAAAAAAAACGCTTTTGGAAAAAACGCTACAGAAAAACTGCATTCAATTAAATAAATTAGAATTTCTGCTCTACTTTTCAATTGTGGTAATTCAGATTATTATACTGTGAGTGTAAACAGGCTGAGATACAGCGTTTAAAACTGCAGCCTTTGATTCTCTCATAACATCTTCCATGTTCTCTCTTTACACATATTCACATGAGAAAAACTAATAATAACAACACATTTGCTTTTTGCTAGAGTGCTGGTTTGATTTCTGTTTTTGAAGCGTGATGGGGGTGTTGAAAGCAAACACTTTTTTATGGGCTTTTTGCTTTTAATACTGGAAAGAGTGACGCACGCCACATTCAAATGTTCTTTCCTGTGAGCAGTCTAAAAAAAAATTACCATCGCAACCCCAAATCACCCCTGAAAAGTATCACGCTTTTAAAAAATGCTACATCATCTTTGCTTAAAATCACAGGAAGAATCATTAAAATGCAATTTAAATAAAAAAATTAGCTTAGCTTGCTAAGGGAATTATTGCTTATAGCAGAATTTAAATGAGAAGTACTGCTTTGGTACATACCTCAACCTACAGACAGGAAAGTCTCATACCCTGCGGTTTGTTCATTAGAGCTTTTTTCTAAATGACTGTATAATTGATTGCAGCCAGACAAACTTACACTGAAGCTGGAATCAAATCTTGTCACATCTAGAGCAGATGACCAGACACTTGGAGATGAGATCTTCTGACCGGATTCTGCCAATAAACAACCACACAGAAGATTCAACAAATCACCAAAACCCAGAAGACACCAGCGTTGTGAAGAAAACCTTTCCATGGTGAAGCAACACAGTTCTTAGGCAAAAATGTAGCTTCACTGCCGTGCCTAAAAAGTTGGACTAAATGGTCAGTTCTTTAAAAGATTTCACAAGGACATCGAAACACGTTCCTGCTGTAACACCTTTTCTAAAACAAAATGTTTAACTTTGTTGTTACTATGGAAACGTTAGGGAAAGTTCTTACAATCTAAAATTGTTAGCTAGTGAGCCGCGCAACATTGATTTTTGCTTTTCGCTACAATACCGCCTCTAATTTGAAGTGACTTAGTCCTTCAGACATCCACAATGCAGGACTCATTTAGTAGCGTGATTCACAGGCAAACAGCTCCTAATATCAATGCTATCGACAGCATCGTGGAAGGACTTGATTGGAGAACCAGGCCCGACTCAGGCCTGGAAACCCCATGTGGAAACGCCACAATGCAGAGCATTTCAGACTGAAGTCATCTGTCTCCTAATGCTTAATTCGATACAGCCTGCGTCAATACTGGCATGCGGACCGACGGGCATTCGGTTGGGCCGGCTACTCCTGATTCTGTCCTGCGCCAAACGGACACGCTCACAACCACACGCACCAAACTCGATATCCACAAGAGAGGACGATTATACAGACACACATAATACAGACGTAAACGCTAACTCTCTCATGAGCAATGCTTGAATGTGAACACAGACAGAAAGACAGACACCAAAATATACATACGCACACACACACCGACAGACACACAGAAATGTACAAACACACCAACATAAAAAACACACACAAAATGTACAAACACACACCAACAGACACACAAAGACAGAAACAAACACACATACAAACAACATTACATAAACACATACAAACTCAGAAATAACGTTCTGACACCCAAATAAACAACCATACAC
>JBAJNP010013339.1:0-12250 GCA_036877545.1 Yasuhikotakia modesta | reverse complement strand
AATTGTATAAAGTGATGCACCGCAGCTTTGCTGTAATACTGATGATGTGACTGTAAATGAACCGTTTATGACGCATTTGTTTGAATGATTGACAGGGCTGGAGAACAGGAGAAACTGGACACCCTTCCCGCTAACATCACGTTCCTCGATAAACCCAACGCTAACAGCTCTCAGCAGCTGGACCTGAGCCTCTATCTGGGTGTTTATGCAGGTATGATGCGCCACAGCGTGATGTGAGCTGGAGTCTCTGTGTTTAGGGATGTTTCTCAGCCAGATTGTCTCATTCTTCAGGTCTGACTGCAGCCGCCACCATCTTTGGCTTCATGCGCAGTTTGATCATGTTTAAGGCTCTGGTGAGCGCAGCGCAGACGCTGCACAACCGCATGTTCAAGTGCATCCTCAGAACTCCAGTCCACTTCTTTGACGTCAACCCTATAGGTGAGAACAGAAACACTTCCTGTCTCTTATAGACGCTGTGTGCTACTGCTGAACACGTCCAACAGAGGGCAGCCCTTCCTGTCATTGTGTTTTAAACCTGAATCAGTGGTTCAAACCTCAGTTGATGTAGAGGAAGATTTTAATTACATGCATAGAACATGTTCACAGTAACCATGTTAAAAATGTGTCTGGAATATTTTTTAGATATATTAGAATATATTTATATTATTGTTTTATTTAGAGCTTCGTCTGTAGCTTTTAGGTTTCATATCTGATGTTTTATTGCACTTTTGAGATTTCATCTGTGTAATAGCTGCCGTTTAAAACACATCAATGAGGTTACATGAATTCTCCAGTTTTGTTACAACTGTTGCCCTGGTGCAACTGTTCAGTGTGGTAATATATTCCTTAAGTATTTCTTTCTCCAGAAAAGGATGTTCAGGTGATTAGCTGGGAATGACTGTTTGCAAAAGCAACTTTTTACTGTATTGCTGTACCCTGCGCATAACACACACTTGTCCCTGATAATGGTGGCTTGTACCACAGTGTACAGTACAAAGTGTGTTAACTATATATCTGATATAGATACATTATGACTCAGTTTGCTATAGTTTCTGGACCTCGTGTGTGTGACACGCTCGCCATCTGAAGAGCAAACTCGCCCCTGCTTATCGGGGTGTTACTGTTGATAACACGAGCGAAAGAGCGTTTACAAGCCTCGAAAGTCTAATAAATACTTTTATGAGAGTTAAAGAGTGAGTTTACCTGTGACAGTTATCAGCAGCACAAATGCTGCATCTGAAAACACTGGAACATTTTATGGTGTGGATAAAAATAAGGCTGTGATGGGGCCTGACTGTGTCAATACACTGCAGCCACCGCTTCCTGTTTCTGATAATCCCTCGTGTTGATTGTAATAAAGAATAGCTTATATTGTCTTTTATGTCTTTGACTTCAGGCCTCATAATCTCAACATTATAAGCCATAAAACATTTGTAACAAATGACAGGGAGATATGCAGCGTGGTGCCGGTGTCAGTCTGACACGCTCCCTTTTGTTTGTTTTATTTGTGTTTAATCTCATTTATTATCCCTCTGATCACTCAAGTCATGGGTTAAAAGGCTTTTATGGTCTGTGTTATTATAACCAGTGAGATAAGAAGTGAATGGAAATGTGGGATTGTTATTGATAAAATAATGTGACTGAAAACTTTGCATGACGTGGCACGTTAACTTTGTGACCAAACGCTCCTTAAAAACAATGTTTTAGAAAAGACTGTGTTCATTAGCATTAGTTAATGCATTAGCTAACACAGCTAACAATCACTCTCAACGCTTGTTCATTGTGCATCAGCTAATGTTAGCAGACGCTTCTGATGTGTTAGTAATATTTGACATTTAACTAAAATAAATATAGGTAAACGCAGAAGATTTGTTTATTATTTGTTTGCTAATTAATGTCATTAACAAATAGAGCTTTATTGTAAAGTGTTACCCATCTATTTCATGAATAAATGCAACAGAAATGTAAGATGATATTTGTGCAGAGATTTGAAGCAAGAACATGATGTAACTGTTCTTAACCTGGTAATAATCTGCCTAGAAAACTAGTCCCATCTTGCAGCCAGTATTTAGACAGCACAGCTCAAATAAGCTTTTCATTACTGAATAATTCATGCTAAATAAGTTCATCAACAGAAATAACAGCAGCGCTTTTCTGTTTTGAACACTTTGGAATGTCTTGCCCCATAGATTTCTCTGACAAGTCTTCTGTTGTTTTTATTTGAGAGATTAGTTAATGTTATTGTCTGAGCCGGGTGTCTCTGTATGTGTTGTAGTAACTGAATGGCTTTTTTTGTTGTCATTTCAGGAAGAATTCTCAACCGCTTCTCTAAAGACATCGGACATCTCGATTCTCTGCTCCCCTGGACGTTTGTAGATTTCGTGCAGGTACGTTTTTGTGCTAATTGTTGTGGGATATGAATGTTGCTGGTTAGATAAGAACACATCACTGAGACCGTGTGCTGTTCTCCCTGATAAACGCTGTGTGCTGGAGCGACAGCATGTTGAGGCTTTTCTCCTGATGAATGACAGTGTGATCAATAAGTCCCTGAGGTCTATTGTGTCAAAGCTGACAGGCTGAATAGTCTTTCATTGACCAGAGTTCTGTGTGGCAGAAGGATCTTCAATGGTCTCTCGTGGAATGTGAGTTTTCACACAGTCTCCATTCTCGCTGTCAGCTGACTTCAGTGTGACTACAACAGCAGTATGTTACCTAGTTACCAGGTTTTAAAATATTGTGGTACCGTATCACTCACGTTATTTCAGTGTGTACTGAATACCCAAACCACCCGCTAGATCATGCCAAAATATAAAATATAGAGAACACAATGGAATATTGTTCGAAATTTGGTATTTAATTTGAATGAAACGT
The DNA here is from genome assembly GCA_036877545.1 of Yasuhikotakia modesta. NCBI lineage: Eukaryota > Metazoa > Chordata > Actinopteri > Cypriniformes > Botiidae > Yasuhikotakia > Yasuhikotakia modesta. Next base: position 9,379 of record JBAJNP010013339.1, on the reverse strand, counting down.
GCTGCGGATTTCACTAAACCTCATTACAGTCACACATTTCTGCTTCAGATGTTTAGTGTAACTCTATATACTCTTCCGTACAGAACTGAGTTTGGGAAAAATTATGCTAGTGTTCCTTTCCAAACATGTCCGTGTTGTCTGATTTTGCAACCAAAGTGGTTTTAGGAATAAAGTTTTGGGGTTGGAGACGTCGTGGTGACGTTATATCAGGTCTTCCACACAGCAAAACCCTGAAGTCACGAAACACAAATGTTTTTGTCAGCTTGTGTTCCTCCAAAGTCTGTGGTTTTTCCCACAGTAACCTTAAGTTGTTAACACAGTTAACAGCACAGCAGATAAGAACAGGGCATTATGGGTAATTTTAGAGGTCTGGCGCAGAACATGCAGCGTCATGCTGTTGCGGCCGGTCTGCTGTTGTTCTTCTGTGGTTAAGAGAACCAACCAAAACCACAAAGTGTTTCTAATGACCCATCAGTCACCCACCATGACGCAGCAGCTCTCCTCTCACTTCCTGTCTGTAACACTCGTGTTTTCATCTCGCAGGTGTTTCTGCAGATCATGGGCGTCATCGCTGTGGCATCTTCTGTGATCCCGTGGATTCTGATTCCAGTCCTGCCTCTGCTGATCTGCTTCCTGTTCCTGCGACGCTACTTCCTACGGACCTCACGGAACGTCAAACGCCTCGAATCCACAAGTGTGTCTCCAAGACCTTAAAAACTTATATTTCAGTAACTATAGCATTTAATTTTTTAAATTTTTAATTAAGATTATGCTTTCTCAGCGTAATAGCAGCATTTATAAGTTATTTCTTCTAAAAAGCATAAACACTGGCTCTTTAACATTATCAAAACATCCAATCTAATGCTACCACTAATAAACTAACTAGCTAGCAAATGATGGTTTATTACTGTGACGTCACTGAATCCAATGGGCTGTTAAAATGAAGGGGAGGAGCTTTCTTGATATGCCCGCCCACACACTCAGTTTTATTTGGGAATATGTAAATTGTGATTTCACACAGGTTTGTGTTTGTGTGTTTGTGTTCCTCCAGCACGCAGTCCTGTCTTCTCTCATCTCTCATCTTCTCTGCAAGGCTTGTGTACCATCCGGGCCTTCAAAGCCGAGGGACGGTTCCAGCAAGCGTTTGACGCCCATCAGGATCTGCATTCGGGTCGGTCTACAAGTTGTTCTGGAGTTAGACTGGACTGAGTTTGTTGTGTGTTTGTTGTTAATGTGAATGTGTGTTGGTACAGAGGCCTGGTTCCTGTTCTTAACCACGTCACGCTGGTTTGCGGTGCGTTTAGATGGATTGTGTTCTGTGTTCGTCACCATCACAGCGTTCGGGTGTCTGCTGCTGAAAGACAGTAAGCAACACCCTCATACCTCACTCTGTTCATGCAGTTTATACACACACACACACTCACTGTACTGTTGTATCTAACTGTACCGTGTCTTTGGTGGTGAAATAAAGTTTTTAAGGTCAGTATTTGCTTGAGTTCTGACGTGTGTGTGTGTGTGTGTGGTTCTGCAGGTATGGACGCAGGTTCTGTGGGTTTGGCTTTGTCTTACGCAGTGACTCTGATGGGAATGTTTCAGTGGGGTGTCAGACAGAGCGCCGAGGTGGAAAACATGGTGAGAATATTTGAACATATGAACACATGAACTGCAATTGTCACTGTGTATAAATGTTGCATTTATAGCTACTATTTAAAAATGCAATAAAATTTAGTTTTTTTATTCTATTGAACCTTTAAGTGACAAAGTATATACATAAAATGACAAATATACTTGTGATATTGTATGTATTGAATACATGCAAATGTTCCCTGTGTTTATATTGATCGTGTTTGTTTTGTTCAGATGACTTCAGTGGAGAGGGTGGTTGAGTACACAGAGCTGGAGAGTGAAGCACCATGGGAAACCCAAAAACGCCCCCCTCCTGATTGGCCAAACCGAGGCCTGATCACCTTTGACAGGGTCAGCTTCTCCTACAGTTCTGATGGACCTGTGGTCCTCAAGAACATCTCAGCCATGTTCAGACCCAGAGAGAAGGTGAGTCCAGGACACCAGCTTCAGACCTGCGTAACCGTCCGTCAGACGAAATAACCGTTTTCTGCTTTCTTTAGGTTGGAATTGTCGGGAGAACCGGTGCAGGAAAAAGTTCTCTTATATCAGCGCTGTTCCGTCTGACGGAACCAGAAGGTAAGATCTTTGTGGATGGAGTTTTGACCTCTGACATCGGCCTGCACGACCTCCGGCAGAAGATGTCAATCATCCCGCAGGATCCCGTTCTGTTCACTGGAACCATGAGGAAGAACTTGGATCCCTTCAGCCAGCACTCGGATCAGGACCTGTGGAACGCTCTGGAGGAGGTAGAAGCAACATCTGACACATCTTTCTAGATATGCCAAACTCTAGAATGTTTTACTGTGTAGATGCTGCACAGTGGGGTGGTCTTCAAGTCAAAAGGTTAAGAAAATAGAAAGTAGAAAAATAGAAAAAAAAAAAAATAGAGAGTAGTTTATGTGCTTTAAAGTCCCTCTGACTGACTGCACATGTCCGGTGTGGTCTAAGGTCCAGCTGAAAGCTGTTGTGGAGGAGCTGCCTGGTAAACTGGAGACTGAACTGGCCGAGTCAGGATCTAACTTCAGCGTTGGTCAGCGGCAACTCGTCTGTCTCGCCAGAGCCATCCTGAGGAAGAACCGTATTCTCATCATCGACGAGGCCACGGCCAATGTGGACCCCCGGTGAGATGTTTAACTGGTGATCTTCACCTGACCTCAGAGATTGTGGATGTTCTCTGTTGTGCTGACACTCTGAGATCTGAGCTTTTAAAGTGTGTGTGTTTTACAGAACAGATGAACTGATTCAGAAGACCATCCGTGAGAAGTTTAAGGAATGCACGGTTCTCACCATCGCACACAGACTCAACACTATCATAGACAGCGATCGTATCCTGGTGAGTGACACATTATCCTGACTGCAGGTGTTGGTAGTTTCCAACAAAGGTGTGTGTTTATAATCATGAGATAGTAGCTTTGAACATGAATTTGCCACCATTTACATGCCATGTTCTCGGTTCCAAAGAAAGAGTTCCTGAAACTCATAGAAGAAAACCAAATAAGATTTTTCTAAACATAGTTATGGAATATGTTTATTTCTCTTGCAGGTTCTAGATGCCGGTCGGATCAACGCCTACGACGATCCGTATGTTCTCCTGAAGAACCAGGAGGGGGTCTTCTACAAGATGGTGCAGCAGACAGGAAAGGCGGAAGCGGCATCACTGTTGCACGCGGCCAAACAGGTGAGCCAGTCCATTCTCAAAGCGGATCCGGGCTTCCCCCACAGACAGACCCGTTCACAGATCACTCGCGTATGTTTAATACCAATATCTGCTGTCCAGAATCACTGAATTCCTGCCACATGTAACTGGGCCAGAAACCCACAGTACACGGCGTTTGAAGACGTCCAGGTCTTTGTGCTGTCAATCAGTATTAAGTTCCTCTCCTCAGCGACGTGTTGTTTGCCCCCGGATCGGGTTCCTTCCACCGGTGAGCTCATTCTGAGCGGCGGCCCCTCTGGATGTGACCGGCGGGCTTTCAAACACACATCTTACCTGATATCCGAGCGCTCGCCATTGTTCCGTATGAATGGCGGCTCAATTGAGAGTGTATGTGATAGTGTGGCAACTGTTTGTCGGCTGATCTTTGTGTTGTGGGACTTTTCTCCGTCCGTCTGCGGGGGGGTAAAAACCAGGTGCTTTTCTTTTGCCTTTACGTTCATTGTTAGCCACGGATGCTTTTAAACACGATGAGAGGTTTTGATTACTGCATAATACAGATATTAAATAAGGGGGAATTTTACTTCCATTCAGGCCACTGTGTTCTGTCCCATTTTGAGAACAGCATTGTCCAGAAATGGTTTGAGAAAGGAGTGACACCTTTTATCTCATTCCAGCTCTTATTAAAGGGTCTAGCTACACCCTCTCGATACACGTCCTCTTTCTCTATCGTTCACAGGCCTTCATGAACCGCAGCCCGGACCACCAGCCCAACGGCTTCACTACAACAGGAGACGGCGGTTTGGTTATCTTTGAGACGGCTCTGTAACAACCTGCCGTGCCGCTAAGTGCCTGATCTACACGGGGGACGGCTGCTTCCAGCTGCCCCTGACATTGTCCTTCTGTGGAGGTCAATGGGGCAGAAGTTCTGCTCGCACCTTCTCCGCGACACCTTTGCTCGGTCAGGCTGAGCAGATCTGGAGATGTTTACACTCTCATGTGTTTTCATTCATCAGCCAATCAGAGAGGAAAGACCAACAGCATATAACCAATCACACGAGAGGATACACTGATTTAATTATACACCAGCGTTATTTATCCAGTGCAATATTGACAGGATAGAAAACTCTAGAAAGGGACTTGATTATACATTGTGATATTGTGCCTTATTATTAAAGTATGAGGGCGTCTAGATATCTATACAGTCTCGTATGGACCAAAGAGATTAAAGCTTTGCTCAAACTTTACACTGTGCTGTAAGCCACTGTAAGCTAGTGGCTACTCTGTTATATCGGTGCCTTTGTTGTTTGTCGTATTAAAAAAATACATGAACTATAAGACCGCCCTGTTGAGAGGGTCCTATAAAAGTTGCGTATAAATGAAAGACGTGTTATATTTATATTTTATGAATCTGTTTAATATTTTATGAATCTGTAGACTCCAGCTGCTGTAATCATTCTATAATCACCTCACGGTTGGAGTGTTAATGTTTGTTTGAGGGTTTGTGCATGTTGTAGTTTACTGAATGTTTGGACGCAGTTTCTGTGCAATACAGACAAGTCTGATCACTTTTGTTTAACGTAGCAAACACACAACACTCTCTTTACTATCCTACAACTTTTTAAAAGTGCATTTTATTTGTATAATTTGTTTGTTTTGTGAATTTGAAGGGGTGAGAATGAACTGTGAAGAATTGTTGCCGATCTTTTTTTGTCCCTGCTGCTAAACTGATTTTTTTCATTAAGTTTTCCTGTTAAATAAATGTCTGAATTTTTGGGGTTTTTGTTAATGTTTTAGAGGAAATGCAGTAACTGTTAAACATGTTTCTGATGCTGTTTAGCTCAACATAATTTAATAAACACATGATTTGAAACTTTTGAGCACATATTTAATAAAGAACACTTTAAATGTAAACTGTGTCATTTATTTGATCTGTGAATTCTGAGATCATCTCAGAAAACACTTGAGTGTTTATGAATAACTTTGCCCTGCAATGCAAAATTACATAGGGAAGTTAATTACTCTTTTAACAGAAAGTAAAGTTATTTTGAAGGACAGCTTTTGGCTGATACAAATGTTCCTTTTTTTTAAGCTCTACAATTTATTACCGTTACATTAAACGCTGCAACTTCTTTGTTTTATCTTTGACATGCTTTCCAGTCTGATGTTCAGAAAATGCATAAGTTCTGCAAAAGTTTGTTTGTGTTACTTGCATTCATTCGTCCCATCATATCTGTTTGGTAAATTAAATGCATTACAAACATGGTTGTATGTATGTCAGTGGAGAGAACGTTATCCTAACCTTCATTTCCATACGGGTCGGTTACCGCTGGGAAACCCCTGTAACCCAGTAACCGCCTCCGGTGCTGAACTTTGTCACTTTACATCTTATTTCATAATGGTTGAAGATTTGCAGCAGAGCTTATGGCTGGTTTTTGTTTACATCTGTCATCTGTGTTCTGTGGTGTTTTGAGACTGTTATGTTCAAGCATAAAGGAATTAACCTGAAGGCAAAATCTTGGATTGACTCCGAACAAGAGGCAATGTGTTAGGCAAGCAGGCATCGAATCACAGCCTCTTGTCCTCGACATTTGTGGCTTTGTCTGTAATCGCAGAAAGCATCTCTAGAGTGTAAGCGATACTGTAGGCCTTTCTCCTCCAGGATGGACAAACAAAAGTGTGAGATCTTTGCAGTAGAAGATCCTATTGTGTTCGGTTCAAAGGTGCTCACAAGAAGGAATGCTTGCCTTTATTTCAGCACTGAAAAGCACTTTCATTACACACTGGTAATGCGTAAGAAATAGTGAAGATATGAAAGGTTAGCCAGGTCCATTATAATGAGAGATATGTGGTATTTCATACTTACAGCCATGATCTCATGCCACACACACACACACATTAAAGCATAGTACAAGAAGTAGGCCAGAGTTAATTTGTAATAATCTTGTGATTTATCTGTTTTTATCATTTTAACTTTTTTAGTTTATTTAGAAGTAGAATCTGTCTTGTAATGAGATATTTGATGCAATTAAACTAAACATGCAAGATTGTGACAGAAGACAACAAAATAATAAAAAAATCAAGTGACAAAACCACAAAGACATTTCTCAAAATATCTTCCTTTGAGTTTCACAAGAGCATTGAATCAAAATTATTTTGCAAATGTTTCAATAAACTATTCCTTTAAAAGTGTGTTCTGTAGTTTTACATGTGCCATTATCTCAAGATTTATTCTTTAGGACAAAACACTGGCAGAAAAAGACCCAGGATTGCTTTTCTGGAGCAAATTGTTTAAGAGAGAGAAAGCATTGGTCGTGGTTCTGCCCTTATTCTCCCCGCTGTGGTTCCGTCTGAGGAGAACCTTCAGAAACGTGTGTGACGGGGACAGCAGCTGTTTGATGGCTGCTTCTGCATGTAACACGACTGATAGTGCTGAACCTGCTTTGAAGAACGTTCCGGGTGTATTGATGCTTTCTGTGGCCTGCAGTTACCACAGAAAATACTTTTGTAAATGACTTTTGTAAATACGTGATCTACATTTACAGTGAAAGACTGTGAGGTTAACCTGCTGCAGTCCTTTGCAATGTCTTGCCCCACAGACTTCCAATCAAAGTGTATTTATTTAAAAGCTTTACTGTTAAAACTGATTAAAAAAAATGTGGTAAGGAATCCATGCTGTAAAAGCATGAAGTAAAACTTGTTGTTAAGCTGTAATGATACAAGCCACACTTCAGGATTGAATCCATAAATTTTATTTGTGTTGTATTTTGATTGAACTTTCCTTTAAAAAGTTCTTTAATTATATTGAGCTGAATGAGACGTTTTGGCTCCAGCAAAGATCATAAAGTTGAGCTTACAATAAGAATATTGACTTTTTATTGTTATACTTTGCAAACTGTGTTAATCTTTGCAGAAGTATCAACAACTGTGTAAACTTTGCCTCCAAAACTATTTTTCACGGCTTCACAGGTCAAACTCAACAAAGACCCTGAAGATTCTCTCACAGTTCTCATGCGAGTGACGGTGGAGCATGTCTGATGCTGTTTCCACATAATAAACCTCCTCTCCATTCACTCGCTGTTTTCTTTGGAGCTGAATCCTTATCCTAAAGTCACGCTGTCATGGTGATATATGGCGATTCATCCTTTAAGTGTCCTTTTGTTTGCAGGACCGAACTCTCAGCAGTTTCTCTGTGGAACAAAACCTTCAAATGACTCTGAGTGAATGTGATTAGGTCTCAGGACCTCAGACAAATTGAGAGGACAAAAACACTGGTCATTGTCCTGCCATTTGCTGCCATTGTTCCCATTCTCAGCAGTGAAGGGCTGCAGAACATCAGCCACACAGTGTGACTGTCCTTCACTCTCACTGAAGCTCTGCTTTCATCTCCTCCACAGTCGCTGAATCCATCACCGCCTACAAAAGACACGCAACAAAACAGCTTGTGATGTCAGCTGGGTTCTGAGTTCCTCACGCGAGGGCTGTGTGGTCGAGGCCGGCGGTGAAAGACCAGCAGAGGAGACTCTGAATGCATGTCAAGCGCTGGGTGGCCGTTTGTTGTGCTCATTTATTGGGTAAGACAGACAATAGAAAAGACATATTTTGTGGAAGCTAGTGGAAGCTGTTCGTTCTACACTTTCAACAGGTAAAATTAGTCAAAATGATATTTTAGGGTTTAATAGATTAAAATGCATCACTACAGCAACAGTACAAATGATAAAAAAGTACAAATTATAAAAAAGTTTTGTTTGTTTTACAGTAATACATTTGTTTAGAACACTTACCTCTGGTGTAAAAACAAAAATCTATATTACATTTCATCTATGCTGTGCTACATACATATGCTTTGAAACAAACACTCAAAAAATAAATGATAAAACCCAAAACACTAGACCCATGACACAACTCACATCATGTGACTTTTTAAGACGAGGTGAGCGACTGTCTCTCTACACCAACTGATTTTGGCCAATAGCAGTTGATAAAACAGGCAAATTAACTTCATAAACTTACATTGAAGACCCAGATACACTTGAGGGAGGCACCCGGAAACCACCCCAGCAACACCCTAACAACACATCAGCTACAACTGCACAGGAAAAGCAGCACATTATCATCATTTTAGTTAAGAGTAAAAAAAGTGAAAAACATACCAGTTTAAATACTACAGTTATTGCACCAATCAGAAGACAGTTTATCTTTTGCTTAATTCCATCAATAAAAGACACTCTTGTTTCACACAACGTGTTCAAGGCTTAGGAGGCTCTGACAGACAACTGTGGACAAAAGCCATGAGGGGCCGGACAAATCTGTACGTACAATAGCCCCATTCTAGCTGAAATTAAGGGATTTCTTCTTTAAATTCATTGTTCTTTTCTTCCGTTCATCCCAAAGGTCTTTTTTCTTTTCTGCTGAATAATCTGTTCTTTGAGAGATAACTGGGGCCGCTCATGCATTTCCAAGATGTTCAGAGATGTTTGGAGGAGAATAAAAGGGCGGCTAAATACTGAGCAGGTTTAGGAGTTATTTGTTCCTGTAATTACTGGAGCATATTGTTCTGGTGTGGTCCTGACTTTAACAAACACCTCTCCGTTCTCAGGGTGTGACTGTTCTATAGGAACAATATAAAAGATCTTATCACTTCCTGCCTATGAAAACACAGTTTATTTGTGTTCACAACAGAAAATAATCTAAATGTATTGACTTGATTTGCTTTTATTGTACTTAAGTGAAAAATAAATCCCATAATGAAAACGGGAAAAGAATGACATTGGGCTTTGTGACAAAGACAAGCCTCTTGTGTTTTGTTGGTCTGTTTTAACACAATACATCAGTAAAATGCCTGTTGTGTTTGAGTTTGATTAGCTTATATTTCTAAGACGTGCAGACAGTAAATTCGTGGTTACAACCGGATTATAAGAATGAACTGTAGACAAACAGTGACATTAAATGACATTCATTTCAAATAAAATGTCCGATTGTCTTAAAATAATAAGCTTTATCCTGAACAAGCTTCTTCAACAATACTGTAGAAGTATTGAACGCAGTATAATCGCATAGTGACAGAGATGCATGTATGATTTGATCATTGATCATGTA
>JBAJNP010013338.1:0-12250 GCA_036877545.1 Yasuhikotakia modesta | reverse complement strand
ACTCCAGGCTCCATGTCCTCCACACTTGATCTGAAGAAACCTTAGAGCTGAAGAAGGAGCTACAAGTATCAAGAACCAGCCTGTGACAGAAAAACTCCTCCTCTTTAATCTTCAGCACATCATATCACTCTCCAGAAGATCATAGAGGCCGTGTGGTGCTCCTCCATGGGATCTGTGGGTAGAGCGATATTTGTTGTGTAGGTTCCCTCACAGTCACTGTTACTGTGTAGGTTCCCTCACAGTCACTGTTAAGGCAATGGGTGTTCCAGGGACCTACTGTGCACCACACTTGAAAACAGTGAGAACTGAGAGACAACAGACAGGGTTGAATCAGTTCTGCTTTGCTGCCTGGCAGATCTCATCAGCTGTCTCAATACTTCAACCAAACTCCAACTCGGGGGCTATTTATAGATACACCTTCATAAAGATGTGGAATATAAACGTGTATGTGTGAAATACAATCTCCCAGTCAAGTGTAAAAGCTGACATGCTGCCCCATGGGAAAAATCTGTGGATCATTCATTTGACTCATTGTCTTAGATCATGATCCATATAAATGATAATAATAAGACAGTTTATAACAGAATTGTATTATGGAATGACAGGATAATATCAGAGCTTGACTATGGATGCACAATGGTCCATGAGAACTTATGCCAATTCATATAAATATCCTGGATGAAAAATGACCTGATGCCATCAAATATCTGGAATGTTCTTAAAGATTTATGCTTTTGTTGCAGTCAGAGTTTAAGTTAAGATTGTGCTAGAAATTCCATCAGCTTTTATGAGATTTTATTATTCTACCATTTAGCTGCTCAGGTTGACTGAAATTGAAACAGTTGTTAACCATGGTAAGTGGCTACAAGCTTAAAATCTCATTTAGAGGAGCTCACACACAGTCACACAGTTACTTTAATGCACATCATCATTTATTTAACAAACTTTGCAGTCTTTGTACTTTGTAATTACATTAGCACATCGTATCATGCACGGTGTCTGAACACAGGCAGGAATTACTTATAACACTGTAAATGTTTGCCAGTATCATTGTAATTAAAACTACACTGTAAAATTTGTATTTTAGCATTGAAATCAATTTTAACTACAAAGCAAGTCTCTGTAACACTTTCTATCTTCACAGAACTGCCAGCCATGTAAAAAGCAGATGCTGTAATGTTGACCAAACCTGTATAACATTAAAATAGCTGTTTCAAACACAGCATCTTTCCTCACAGTACTGTTATTAAAATCCCTCTATTTTTTTCAGGCCACAATTGCAGAATTTCAAAACCACAAATATGTAAGTAAACCAAAATACAAGCATCATATTGAATCTCTACTCTGCTTTCTCTTTGTTTGGGTCCACAGGCTGGCAGGCCGCGGCATCCATCTGGGTGGTGCTGGAAACTGTGGTGGTGGAGGTGGGGGCAGTTGTGGGAGGAGGAACAGGGGCGGGAGGGGGGATTGGGTCGGGATCATCAATCAAAGCCTGTCTTCTCTCTCGTTCCTTAATCATCTGGATCAGGCAGTAGGTTACAAACATCACAGTGATGGTTGTGAAGGGAAAGCCTGTCCGACACAAGCAGGTTGGTTTTAGGGAGACTTGTGTGCATATGAAACAACAACAAATTGAATACTGGTTGCTTAAATATCACATCAGTACAGTACATTACCTTTAAGTAACAGTCTCTTGGCAACAAGCTTTGCAAATTCAAGACTGTTCAGAGCCAAGACGTTGTACAGAACAATTGTCCAGAAGTTGAAGGTGTTAAACACAGCCCTTATCCTGCGTGACATAGAGTCAGATATTGCCATCTGCGGGTGACAGGGAACAGTTCTGAGTTTTGGTTTAAAATAGCGTACCTGTATTGTCACATTTAACCACTAGAGGGAGCAGAAAGACTTTATATACCAAGAACCCAGATCCAATAGGTCTTTTTTTTTACTTAATTACCTCAATAGATACAAAAGGCTCCATGGTGAAAAACTTGGCAGTCCATAATTCAAAGTTAAGGCCAAAGCAGTTCAGAAAAGCCCAGAAGAAAACAACCCAGCCTGGCCCAAGCCAGAGAGCCGCGATTCCAAACGTGCACAGAGACGCTATCAGCTCCTCCAAAATGTTGTTGTGCTTCCCGCCAAGGTAGTTATAAACGTATCTGTGGAGACGACAGCATCTTCAGCACAACTTAACAGAGGTGACTGAAACACCATGAGACGTTTATGATGCTTAAAGGGTCAAAAATTAAACAAACATACTTGCAAAGCCAGTCGTTAATTCCCCTATCAAAGTGTCTGTGAACAAATACAAACAAACGTGTTTTGTTAGCTTGACTACTATAGTTTAAATAGGAAGCTAATTTTAAACGTTTAGGCCCAGCTTACGTCTCAGAAAACACATAAAGCATAGTGATGCATTTTGGCGGTTTAGGGGGGTCCAGATGATCCAGTCTTGACACCATGTTTATCACCCCAAACATCACTGCTGCTTTCACCCAATCATAAACCAGATTCAAATAGGCCATTCCAACTGTAACAAAACAGAATAAATGGAATTAGGATGGTGTTGAAACCTTTGAATAAGCTTTTGTATGTGTGAGTTCACACACTAACACACTTACTGAGTGCCCAGTCCGAGACGTGTTTGAGGAGTTTCATGTCACTAGGTAATGTCAGAAAGTACATAAAGTGAAGAATGATGGCCACCATGGTGATTAGTCCCAGATTTAGCAAACCCTGGAGAGATATATTCCACATCTCTCCTTCCTTCCGGGTTAAACTGGGATTATTAGCCTGGTGAGATCAAAGGTCAAATTAGATCAAGATCAGATATGCTCATAGAGCACAGTGAGTTTTCCATCTTAAAAAACACCACATCATCTCCACCAACTGTTTTAGTTACAGACCTGAATGTAGAACTTGTCAAAGGTCATGACAGGTCCGAAATAAAAGAAGGGAAGGTAGAAGTTGTATTTGAGAAGCTCCAGGATGCTGTAGTTTCCATCCTTCTTCTCACAGTTCTCCAGAGCGAAGCTCATGCAGCGCATGATGGTGAACCCACAGCCGCCGTAGAACAGGATGGGACGAAGATCAAAGGAGCCGGTAACAAACCCTGCCTGCAAGACAGAACATTTACCTCATGAGAGTCCAGTCCGGTTCCTGTTGGACAACCCTCCAGAGTTTAGCGCCAACCCTAATGGGCACACATGAACCAGGTGGCTTCTCAAAGCAGGTGTGTTTGATTAAAGTTGGAGCTGAACTCTGCAGGACCGTGAACACTGATGTACATTGTAAACAACTCGGATCAGGCATCAATTCACATAAAATAATCTCATCACTGTTCATTTAAAGCTGTACCTGCCAGGAAATGAAGGGCTCCATTTTAAAGGTAGCCAGTGTGGTGAGACCAGCCACAAAGCAGAGCCACCTAAGCTTGACCAGCGAGATGCTGTACAACAACACACAGTGGGAGAGGATGAGGGTGACGTACGCCCAGCCCATACTGGTGAAAACGGCCAGCAAACCGTACGCCATGTAAACCAGGGATCTGTACTGTGGGACAGGAGACAACGTGGCAATCTCATCAGAAAGGTAGGCCAGCCTATAGCCACACAGGTATCATGCATAGCTTTATGAGGAACCTGAGGAGCCAGCATGGAGCAGATCTTGGCAAAGAGCACGTGACCTGAGAGAGCGAAGATGATATGTTCTCTGAAGGTGGAGAACCACATCATCCATTCGACATCAGCTGTGTCCTGCAGCACGGTAGTGACAAAACAGTCAAGTTTATATTATCTGTAGTCACAGTTTGAGTAGATGTGATGTGATGTGATTTTAGCAAAATCTCACCATTTTTCTGCCAGAGTAGTACCATCCTGGCTGAATGCTGCTCTTGAAGGTTTTCCTGTTGGTATTTACTGAACATAGAGTTACATTATAAATAATTCTGTTCTGTATTTGGTACCAGACATGATTAATAATGTGTCAGTTAATGTCAACATGAGTTGAAATTTGGTTCTTTGTAAATGATTTATTAAAGCACAAAATTGTGTCAAAATGTATTAACTGAAATTACTTTGTCCTTCAGACAAAGACCTGATGCTACAAAACTCATTTATTTTGCAACTTTTCCTCCCAACCACCAGTCATATAGAGACCATTTATCAGCATTCAATCATTGTAAATTGATGTGAAATCTCACCCTGTGATTTTGCAGTTGTTTTTGACTATCCTGTTTTACTTGAACACACTTGATATTAATTTAATGATGTTGGTTTTGATTGGCTAATAATAGCTTTTGCTGTAGTTGTCAGGGTGTAAGAAACACAGTGACCCACAATAATAGCTCCCTCTCTCTTTCTCTCTGTCAGTGTTTGGTCTCTCATTCTTTGGTGTATTAATACTGTAACAGGATCCCTTCTGCGTACTTGGCATTCTTCTGCGTAGCTTTCCACTGCTAGCTGCTATCAGTGCTGTTTTCCCTATACAATACTCAGGGGCACTATTTCTGTGTGCCCTAACAGTAGTATATGCTTTGTGTATCCATAAATGCATGAAAAGGTGTCTCGGGTAGACTGAGGCAAAAGACTATCACCATTATGATTGACAGTTTTGGAACTTACAGTAGAAGGGTGACACTGACCAAAGGGTCAAATAAGAACTTTGAGCACGTTTGTACATTTATACTTACAGCTGGACACGTCAAATATCCATTTGGCAGCCCAGAGCATTGCCAAACCCAGCACGAAATTGTAGCAGTAGAGCTCATACCTGGGAAGAGCCGCTTTCACCCCCATGTTTTACTTTTGGAAAATCCATTTGGAAAAATACATAAATGTATTAATTTAAAACAATTGATTTGATCATCAATATGCAGTTTATCTATTAGTGAAGATTATACAATACATGATGTATACAGTGGAAATATACTGTACATTGCACTTCAAATATTTAATGTAATTGCATGAAATGCAAATATTGTCATTGTGTGCAATGTGTCATTGCATGCATCATGTTTAAATCAAAACTGCATTTTTGTTATATAAGGCAAAAACATTCTTAAGTGTGGCCTAAGTGTTCAGATATTTTGGGGGGCAATGTAACCTTGACATTCAGGTCTCTACTGTGGGATAAAAGAAATGCAACATGCATTAGTCATTAAAATAATTATAGACAGACAGACAGAAATACATACACACACAAACAATAAATGCATCACAACAGATATTATGGTTACCTACAAAAAACATTAAAAATTAATAGATACCCAAAACAATTGATCCGTCTAGAGTTTTCCACTGATTTACTGTATGAGCAGAAAACATTCACACTATGCAATCTATTTTTAGTCGGGCTATTTTGTTCTGCACTCATTGTATCGACAAAAGCATCACACTTTTCCATTATAACATCTTTAATCTTTCATCATCACCTGCTTATCTACTTATTTAGAGTAAAGACAGATTGTTATTTGAAGGATTTAAGTATCTTGTCCTGTTATTCTGCAGTAATTGTTAAAAGTACTTACCTGAGTAACTCTCTCGAGTCATGCAGGTGAAACAGCCATTTATCTGTCTGTATGCTGTTAGATCGACTCTTTCTCTGATGTTTGACTTGGTTAAATGTTAGCGGGTCATGCAGTACACGTAGCTGCATAAAGGCTCTTACAAACACCTGTTGTACTAACCTTGAACACAGCAATGCCACTGTTTCTCAAAAGGGCTTTTGAATTAGTAACAAATCCTCTTGAGTTTAAAACAATCACAATAATTCTTCAGCCAAAGAATAAACTAATGCATCTTCTCTGCCTCTACAAAGCTGAGGGGGGCATCAACTGTGCGCACAGACTGCCTGTGGGGCAGTTGCGGACAGTTAAAGGTGAATGGCAGATGTATTTATATTTGTTAAAACAGCTCATGGGGGCGGGTCCATTGTGTTGTGCTGTATCAATAGAAACAGGCTGAAAGCAACATTAAATATGTCCTAGCCAACTACACTGTGTACAAAAGCATTAGTGTAGTCATTATTTAAATCTGCTAAATACTGAAAAGATCATGTAAGTCTCAGTCACATACAAAATCATTTATAAATGCTTTTAGCTACATATTTAATGCATGTTTAAAAAATAAACAAGTAAAACTTTAAGCTTACCTGTTTTTCATCAAGGTGGGGTTGACAAAAGAAAAATCACTGTATATTTTTACAAGCCACAAAAACCAAAATGTTTAGTTCTTTGTTTCAGTTGTTGTGGGGTTAACAATTGTCATATATAGAAAAGACATGTTAGAGCAAAAAATGACTATTAAACATCCTGTACAATAAGCCACAGCAAATCAGAGCCTATATTTAAACATTAACAACATTTTATAGGTACAGCAGTTTGTTTCTATAGTCTCTTATATAGGCTACCGTTGCGCTTGTGATCATTACATTTACAGTCATGGTTTATGTAACACAGACACGCTTTACCTACAACAGCGATCGCTATTATAGTTATAGTTATATGTAACTATTTTAAGCAGAGATCTTCATCAGCCTTTAAGAAACGTGTGGAGACCGCATACATTCACGTAGCTGCACACCTGTTCCCGGCAGGGTCAGGGCTGTTTTTGGAGGGTCTAAGCCTGTGGACACGTCGGACTGATGTAGCGTTTCAATCACGTATGTATGTAAACAGTCATTATAGTTTTAATACATTAACCCTTTGTTTATACGTAACAATAGGAATATGTTTTGCCTAACTTTTGTAAACTTTAAAAGCAATGCTTACCAAATGCATCTGTCCTGCTGTGTACAGATTTCTGCTGAGAAACTACAGGTATTAAACAGTCTTAAGAAACACCTTTAGAAGATGCTAGGCCTCCTAGTGGCCAAAATATTGGGTACAATACCTATAGGTTTTAGCGCATTTACCCGTGACATATACTGGTGAGGATATGTATTTGTATTATGCATTTTAAAATACATAAAATCACTGTACACAGTCATATGGGTCCAGAAAGTGCTGGCTTGATTTATTTGGCCTTATGTGTTATTCATATCTTCATTTGATCTGCCCATGAACAGGAATGGTGAAATCCATTAACTAGTACAGTAACCCATTTACCGTTATCCCTTTAGGTCCTTATATAGATTCCTTGAGATTTAGAGTGCACTTGATTACGGTGGTTCCAATAGTGTGGAACCTCCCCAAATTCCTTGTGGAACCCCAAAATGCAAGCTGATTGGCTGAACATTATAATTGCCATCAATGGATCCTATGGATACGAATACAAATGCAAAAAATTTCCATGACTTCTTCCGGTGCAAGAGACAGATGAGACAGACAATCTACTCCTCTGTCGTCTCCTTTTTGCTGGTCTCCTGGCCCTCAAAGACAGGGTACTTGCCCTCAACCTCCGCCCACGTGATGGTGCCATTGGCCAGGTCACGAACGATTTCTGGCAACTCACGGATCTGAAATTAAAAACAAACCTTTTAGCAAAATTGTACCGGTGAATACACTGAAGCTTTGATTGGTGCCTGAAATACAGTACAAACAGGAATTACCTCAGCCCTGATCTGCCTCATGGAGTCACGGTCTCTCAGGGTGGCTGTGTGGGGCGTCTTGTTGACTGTGTCAAAATCGATAGTGATACCGAACGCCACACCGATCTCATCAGTTCTGGCATAGCGTCTTCCGATAGACCCTGAGGAATCGTCCACCTTGTGCGAAACTGCATTCCTGGTCAGCGCTTCTGCTGTAGAGCAAGACAATTTATTAGTGCCACATTTTATTGTTCAAATATTACTACTAAAATAAATACTAGAACTAGTAATAGTTACGTACACAATTCTCGAACAAACGGCATAAATTCCTGATTTTGGCTCAATGGAAGGACGGAGCATTTATATGGTGCAACAGTGGCAGGGAAGCTGAAAAACTGAGCAGGAAGTCAAGCAAAAAATTGTTAACAATGTAAACATAATTGTGACATAATTCCGACCCCATCAAAGACTAGCTGATATACATACGCAACACTAGCACTGTCCTCACCGTTCTTTGTTCGTCACCCTCTCTGATGCGGAACGTGTGCTCAAAGATAGAGTACATGATTCTTCCGATGCCAAAGGAGGGTTCGATTACATTAGGAACCACCTCTTCAACTGTGGGAGGAGACATTGATTCCATTATTAGTTATTACACAAGTTCTCTATAAGTTAGTAGGAAGACAATTTACCGTGAAGGGTCTTCTGGAACCTCTTGACGTTCACCATGTCCTTGGTGAGTTTGAAAGTCTTGCCTTCGGTTTCGACGGTGAACTCACTGAAGCGAGATCAAAGAAACCCATGAATGGAAAGATCAATATTCTCCCCGAGAAGACGATAAATTTTAATGTACATATCTGCTAAACAATAATAAAGATGGATTTAACTAGTTTAATTAACTTTGTATTGACAGGAAATGTGACATTTCCTGTCAGTTGCAACCTGAAACATCTGCAGGGTCCAAGCTAATGTTTACCCGTTCTCCTCGAGAAGTTTCTCCTGCTCTGTGATGTAGCATTCATCACAGATGGTGAGGTACTCCATGACAAGCTTGGCTTCCTTCTTGTAGGCTTTGCCAATGGCTCCTTTGTTTGGCTCGAACTGAACAACATTTACAACTTTGTGTGAAACAGTTAAAGAAGGTGCCGGTACGGACAGAACTTACTGTAACAAACTTGAGGTGGGAAAGCTTTAAATTCCAAAATAACATTCAAATGGCTGTTGGAGTCTGTGAAGAGGTTGAAGGATATGGGTTCCTTTAAAGGTTTCTCAGCAACCAGAGGGACTTTGGTGGCCCGTGCATGGCACAGAAGATCGTAGCATGAGCGATCAGCGCAGCCGACGATCTCAATCCATCCCTGAAAAACAGAGCAATGCAAACAGACATATCAAAATTTGCTTGAGTCAGAATACTTGGGAAGATTAATGCTGAACCTACATAAGAGGTTTTGGTCTCTGCATCCCAGCAGTCACAGGCATAGTGGGCCATCTCGTTGTCCATGTGTTGACGGAAGCGAAGCTTGTCCTTTGCCACGCCCACTTTGGTCAGATAAAGGTGGATCCTTCCAATGAAGTAGCCCAAGACAGAGTTGTTGATGACTCCCTACAAAGAACACAACTCTCAGTACAACTGTGACAACACAAATAATCTTCCATTAACCCTCAGGGATCAATGAGATCTTCTCAGACCTGGTCCACTGCATCTCCCAGCCTCATTATTTGTGCCGATTGCCCACTGGTTTGTGCTTTAGAAGAGTAAAGCATGATCTCCAGATCAGCCACATTGGAGAACTTGGAGTGGACCTTCTCATTCGGATCTACAAAGTGCTCGATCTCAGCCATTGTAAACTCCCTAAGGAAAGAAACATCTACATCAATACTTCATTTGGAACTTCTACCTTATTTAGTGCCACACAAATAACTATTGAGCCATTTTTGAAGAATGCCATGACCCGCACCTGACACGAATTAACCCAGAGCGAGGCGAGATCTCATTGCGGAAGGAGTTTCCGATCTGGGCTGCAGCAAACGGCAGCTTCCCCTGATTGAACTCTAAAAGACGTTTGAAGTTGAGGAAGATTCCCTGAGCAGTTTCTGGCCTTAAATATCTGAAAAAAATAACAAACCATAAAAGTAATGTATTAAATTTCACAAATTAATGACTGAGCTGAAGACCAGTTTGGAGGCATTCAACATACCCTGGCATGTTACCCCCCGGCCCAATAGATGTTTGGAACATCAGGTTGAATGAGATGGGAGGCGTGAGGTCATTTCCTGTACTGGGAGACTTGACGTTGTATTGCACAAACAAATCTGCCAACTCCTGCTGAGTGTAGTTATCCATCTGAAATAAGCACAATATGTTAGATCATACATAATACTAATGAATTTGAAGAGAAATATCTCCAAGATTTAAGAATTACCTGAGTGATGACACTCTCCATCTCATTCTTCTTTTCTGCCGGACATTTTTTGTCACTCATTAATTTCTGTAGATGAGCTAAAACACAAACAGACAGATAATGTTCTGTTTATTTACCTGTTTATTTCTCTTTATTTTCAATGTTGTCACTAGATGGTGTGCCTTAACTAGTTGGTTAAATGATTCCTTGCCAAATGATTCCCTACCAGCTGTAAAGTTTTACCCATAAACATTTGGGTAACATGTTAATTCTCAGCACCAATGCTTTACAGCTTATAGCTTCAACTAGGTTTCACCATGTCAGTGCAAAATGCTGTTAAAGGTTTAAATAACACACTGGTTTCTTTCAGTCTGGCAGGCGGTCCAAAAATAGACTCTGTCTGTTTCTATAAGTCCATTGTGATTATAACTGCTTCAACTGTTGTCTTTCACTACAGAGATCATGGCTGAGTCAGTTCCCTCAAAAACAGATTTGACCTGAGCCTGAACCTCTCTCTGAACATACCTTTAAGGAGGTGGTCGGCACGGAAACACTCTCCATTTTTAACATCCTTAACCATGTAGTCAGCAAACTTATCCACATGTCCTGATGTTCTACAACAACATACATAAGCATAAATTGAAAGTAACTTCAGAGACAATGTCATGGCAACCGATTATCTGGTAAACTGATGTATCTGACGCTAAACAGACAGAAAACCCACTCACTTCAGAACTGGTTCTGGTGTGAGCATGGTGCAGTCTATCTCCAGAATCTGTTCCTCCTGGATAAAGTGTTGTCTCCAGACCTGCAAGATGTTGTTCTTCAGAGCGCAACCCACAGGGCCAAAATCATACAAACCGCTGACACCTTTAATAACCACAAACAAACTATTAGCAAACAATCACATGAACAATCACATTAAAATTAACCATTTCCAAAAAATCTAAATATTTTATTTTATGATAAAACACACCTCCATAAATGGCAAACGCTTGATCATAAAAGAACCGTCTTTTAAGAGTGTCTTCCATCTTGGTTCTGTCCACAATGTCATCTTTGGGCTGTAATGAAAGTTCCTGCACAACAGAGACGAAGTATCACAAGATGACACAATACGAAAGTTACTTCTCAAAGCTAGCGGCCAATAAATAAACATCTACTGACACTTCCATGGAATTTCCTGAAGGTCTACAGAATAACGTTCCTCACCTTGGCCTCAAGGATCCTCTTACGAGCTTTGAGTTCTGCTACAGCCTTCGTGACGTCCACATCTGGGGCGTTTTCTGCCTTTAACTGACGCACAAGTTCACCCTATGGAACAAAGATAATAAACAACCACCATTAATGCAAAAAGAACCAATGATAAAACGTTACTAGGAAGTTTACATGGTAATACTATGGGTCTTTAAGCAATGAAGTATTACCACCTAATGCAGTTGGAGAATCTTCTGTAAGGGTTAAATTATATACTAGCTGTACATCCTAAAACAAGATCAGTGTGTGATCAGCAGTCTGTACATCACAGACCCCTTCCAAAAGATGCTATTTATTGAAGCATATATCACAGTTGTGTTGGATGTTGTGACGTGTACTTGTAATTCACAAAACCGAAACCATCAAACATGGCAATGCATTATTATTCATCTTCGCAAAAAACGGCGCAGTTTTGTTTAAGCCCAAACAATGTATGTGTGTGATCGTTTTACTCCACCCTCAGTCTCTGTGCATCAGAATGGCTCGTATTAAACGTGGCACCAACTCCTTCATCCAGCTGAATTATTCAGCAATATAAACACCACATTAAACCTTATTCTACGTTAAATATCAGCTTTTCCGTAATACATTACCTGATGTTTCAGAAAAAAAGACATTTAACTGTAATGCATGATTTAAAGGGGATGCACTCGAATAATGGGAGACAGACAATTGTTTAAATGACAAATGTGTTTAATGCAATGCACCGCTTTACGATGGGACATTATTATAATGTATGATATATTGCATAATCGTGTTACCTGTTCTTTCACTGCTTGTCTCAAAGGAGCAAGAATCTCTTCAATGTTACCATCCATATTTTGTCCGTCAGACATCTCCAGCCACACGCTTCTCTTTCTCTTCTTACACAAACAGGTCGACAGCGAGAAAGGTCTGATCGGAGGAGACCACAGACGTACTGGACTGGATCTGGGCCTCGGAACCAAGCGGACGGTGACGAGCTGTGTTCCGGTCCTGAAGAGGAGTGCTGATGTTACGCTCCGCAGAGACAGCATGGACCGAAAGGAGGTGCAACAGATCGCGGAACTGAATGATGAAATCCT
>JBAJNP010013337.1:0-12252 GCA_036877545.1 Yasuhikotakia modesta | reverse complement strand
CTCACACACACTCACACAAACACTCACACACACACACTCACACACACACACACACTCACACACACACACTCACACACAAACACTCACACACACACACTCACACACACACTCACACACACACAAACACTCACACACACACACTCACACAACAAAAACTATATATTCTAGATTTCAAAAAGAAAATCGCACTAACTAATGAAAAATAATTGGCGAACGCCAACCGCTCTCACGCGCTCAACACGCCGCACATGCGCACAGAGAGATAGAGGACAGAATTATATATATAGATAGATAGATAGATAGAGAGAGAGAGAGAGAGAGAGAGAGAGAGGTGGCTGGCAGAGTTCGTACTCTAAACACTATGCTAATGCAAACCAAATGTTAGATCACACTACTTTAGCAGAGGCACATGAACATCACAGCTGCAAGTAATCATGGAATTATTCATCAGTTCAAATTCCATTATAATCTTAAGAAATCACAGGTGCAGAAAGGTGCTCCAAATATCACTGCCTAAACTTAAGGAAATCCATTACACTGATCTGTTTATTATTAACTGTTATCAATTATTTGAGGATGAAAGTCATTTTTGTATCGTCTTGGGAAGTAGCACAAGGGCCATCTGGAGAGGAAGATTTCCTGGTGGGCTGATCAGCTGAATAAATTTATCAATTAAGAGCATGAAGAAGAAATTTCTACAAATCTGAATCATAAATCAAAACCATTAACTAAATCTCCTCAGACTGTAAACCATGTGTTTTCTTCTGTGGAACTGCACAAACTGTTCATTAGGTTTAAAGTTCATAGTTTGAGAACCAAATCTCAGTAATTCATTTTACCCTAACCCAGCATACTGCAATCTTCATCCTCTGATCTTTGATTTTTTCAATTTATGACAACAACCAACTGTGGAAACAATTTGTATTGGAAAAGAGACTCGCAGATGTCCACCATTAAAACATTTTAATATACAAAAATCAACATATGTAACTACTTCCTAGCTCTCTGGGTTTGTTGCACACTCCACAATCCTAACAGATGCATTAGGTCAGGTATACGTCCTCATGGTCATCAGATTGAATCTTCTCCTAGGCTGCGAGGTCGGTGTGTGATGCCCAGTTCCTTTAAAGATCTGTTTAATCTGTTCATGTGGCTATGCCTCATGACCTTAACCTGCCTATAAATAGGTCTGATTTTACATGTGTTTTAAACACAGATCACATCACGAAAGGCTACACATCTGTGTACACATCTCTACACATCTGTGATCTGTGTTTTAAACACAGATCACGAAAGGCTACACAAATCCAAGAACACGGCTTGATAATTTTGGCACAATAAGGATTCTTCCAAAGGCTGTAATCAGGGGAGAAGGGCCTTAGTCAGACAGGTGACCAACAACCTGACGGTCATTCTAACTGAGCTCCAGATCCTATATGGAGATGGGATAAAATTCAAAAAGGACAACCATTGCTGCAGCCCTCTGCTGATGTGGTCTTTATGGCAGAGTGGCTGATGGAAGAGTCTCTTCAGTGCAAAACACATGAAAGCCCACGTGTAGTTTGCAACCTGAAGAACTTTCATACTGTGAGGAACATGATTTTCTGGTCTGATAAACCAAACATTTTGGCCTCAATTCTAAATGTTATGTCTGGAGGAAAGCCGACACCACTGGTGGCACATAACATCAGCAGTGAATCAGTGTGGCAGCATCATGCTGTGGGTGTTTTTCTGCAACAAACACTGGGAGATTTCTCAGGATTGAGGGAAAGCTGTAGTAAAGAACAGAAATTCTCAATTAAAACTCGTCAAAGAGGGTTTGCATAGAAGGAGGCTGTTCGAGAAACAGTATTGAGTTTTTAAAATATGTCAACAGGTCATAAAACATAACACATATCAGTGAGAACACTCGTATAAACATCACACTGGTTTGACTGCACTGTATATTTTTGACATTATCAATATGAAATACTGTAGATGCTGAGTGTGCACAGTGACAGAAGATAAAAATGAACACAACTCGTCCTCATCTGACAGAACACTGATGTTGGCGCTCAGGAGTACAGCGGATGAATTGTTTTATTAGGTTCTGAATGTTAATGTGCATCATTTGTGTGCATTAATTAACATTCAACAATGATTATAACAGGCTGTCACCCATAAAATGAATTCTTAGAAAGAACATAGGTTTATATCTCACAATAAATGTCCAATGCCAAACACACACGTAAAACTGACAATTAAAATATTGAAGGGAGAATTAACTGATAAATTAAAGGTTGTTCCAAATCTGTTTAAATTGTGTTTGTTCTGTTAAACACAAAGGAAGTTACTTTGATTTTATTTTTAAAGTTATTTCCTACTACGGGTGTCATGAGCATTATAATTGCAAGTCATTGGACAGCAGTTTATATTTCTAATATTTAAATAATCAAAACAACAATAATAATAATAATGATGTGCGTGTGCGTGATGGTTTCTTTACGCAAACAATGTTAGCCTGAGAGAGCTTCCTGTTTGCTCTGTTTTCACACAGTACATACTGGTTGTGTCTTAAAGAGTGGTTTTGAGTAATGGACGACCCCAGACACTTTGGCTCCTGATAGCTCTATTTGCTCATGTTGCTATGAATCTGAGTGCTGTTTCTGCAAAACACAAGATCACCTGGAAATCCCATCTGCTGTTGTTGCTTTTGGAAAATGTTTGAGATTTGGTTAATAGCCAAGAGAGGTCATAACACCAGAGAATCTAGAATAGAACATTATCTAATTTTCATGTACAATTTCTATATAAAGCAAAAGATTGGCATCTGTTCTCATAAACTGCTTTGACAGAAGCAGAAAGGGAAACATTTATAACAAAAATGATTGTGATTTATCTATAAGAACAATTTTAGACCAAACAGCTCTAAACCACCTCATAAATCTGAGTAAAAGCTCTTTTTTTTCAACGTATAAGTTGATGCAAATTTCTCATCTTTCTGGTTTTACTTTGATTGCAATATCAATACTATTTAAAACACTGTAACTTTGATTTAGAAGTATGCTATATTCTCAAGTTCAGTTTATTTATAGAGCGCTTCTCACAATGGTACATTGTCACAAAGCAGCTGTACAATCATAAGCAAAATAGCAAAAGATGTTTGAAGTAAACTTGAAATGAAACAACTTTAAAGTCAACAGATTAACTAAGAAAAAGACAGAACACATTAATAAACATACAATCATGCACAGACAGAAAATGATGAAAATTAACAGATAAACAAACATAAATGTTACTAAAGAACAGATAGTGAGGGTGGTGGCTATGCTAGTGTCAGCATATTCTCCAAACCCACTCTGTAATTTCTCCAACAGACACAAGCTTAAAAATCACAAACAAATGTTCATTTGATTTCTCTTCAAAAGTGCATCATGAGAGAACATCAAAACGTCATGAAGACTGAGAGGATGGGGGTGGATAAAGCATTGGACTAGGGTTTGTTTAAGGCACTTTATAAGCTGAAATGCTTGTTTGGCATTATTAATTATGCTGCCCGTTATTTCAGCAGTTTTAGTCAACTATAAAAGTGGTATTTCAGTCACATTCAGGTATCATGATTATATGTTGTGGTGGCCAAGTTGGATTTTGCTGGATTGTGCTTTTCTTGGACTGCATCCATTTATACTTTCACAGTACTGAATTATGGAAAAACAATTACTGCCAAATCTTGTGAAATTACCTGCATTCAACAGTGTTTCCCCTGCAGTCATTTTCCTCAGCTTGAACTCCGTTGAGCTGTGGTTTCTTTATAGGAGTCGTTGAGTGCTTGTGTACTTTATTAATTCTCTGAGCCTGCTGCATGCTGTTAATACACACTTCTCACACTAAAGAATCTTAAAAAGAAACTAATAAATAGCAAAACTTATTAAGAAAGAGTTTTGTATTTCAAGGCCCTAATGACATAAAGCCTCACAACAGCTGTCTGTCACTCATATCAGAGATTAACTTTATACTTCAAACTTTCAGCTTTATAACAGTCATGGTCTGAGTAACAGAAAAAATGTTCACACCATGTTTGCTCTGTAAACCGTTTCTTAAAATATTTTTTTTTTGCTAATACTGCATATCCTATATTATACTTTATTTTTACTTTATGATTTAAAGATAGACAAAATAATTAGTCTGATATTAACCATTGTTGAGGGTTTCAAATGGATATAATTATATCAAATGGATATAATTACTCAATGTTATTTTTAACCTTTCCTATAGAAACCTGCAAAAAGTTTTCCCAATTGCTCACCCAGTTTAAGCCTTCAGTCACAGTTTGTTTATTGCTATTGTCCTGCTGTCTAGCAGAAGGATGTGTAATGTGTTACCAAGACACAGGGCAGAAGAAATTGCAGATAAAACAAAACAATGGTGAGTCTTTATTTAGCAGGTCAAAACAACTTACTCCCAGTATAATAACAGCACCTGTCCACACTGTGATATGTTGTCCTTTAATTCCCATTTCTATTTTTTTTACCTATATACATCAGCCACTTGTCTAAATGATGTATTGACAGACATTAAAGAATAATGTGCATATTTAATTTCTCAGTGATGACTGCTTTAATTACGAGAGTCACACATATTGAAGCTGAAGTAAAACAGACAGGGGAGTTCCTCTCTGATGTCATCAGCTCAAAGATGTAACTCTAGTTTAATGTCACCTCTCGTCTCTGAATGATGACACGTCTAATGATTCAACTGAATCAGTGTCTGAGACATTCTGTCAACCTCATTTTATTACAGTGACTTCTCAAACAGATTTACCTGTGCTATAACTCCCATGTGTCTCACAGCGCACAACTCACTTTAACATCAGCCAGGTTTGCTAATAGTGGAGGATTATCAATGATAGTCATCTGTCATCTCCAGTGTTTTTGGATTGATGTCATTACTGATTGCTTTTCCAAACACACAGAAAACTCAGATTACATCTGTGATTTCCATTGTCAAGCATTCAACATTTAGCAAAGTATTTTGCCAAGACATTCTTGTTATATAGATTAATATATAGATAAATATACTGTACATGGCTTATACATGGCTTCCACAGTGCAAAAACCTTCAGTCTAGGGGTCACTGATGATTTATATATGTTTTTGTCTTGTAATAAAATGCAGTAGTTGTCTCTCCTGTATTGTCTCTCTTAGGCACAAACTTTCTTTTTCTGCTGTCCAGCACATGTGATCTCAGTTAAAGTATTGGCAGGAGAGCTAATCTGGAATCTTCCTTTAGCGGACATGGCCCAATCACTTTCACTCCTATCGTTCTAACAGATCTTAGTGTACAATCTGTCCATTAATGCTGTGAAAACTCTCACTGATGTCTGGTCAAAAACACACATGAGTGGACAGCAGGGCTACCGCTTACAGAGTCAGACTTATAACTATATGGTTGCTGTTTAATTCTAATGCCAGAAGTAACAACCAAAGAGCCTATGAGTTCTCAACCCCTGACAACATTTTCATGTTCATGTAATTTTGTAAATATTATGATCACCAGCAGAAAGTATCCATTCATTCATGCTATGACCTGATTATCTCCTGTAAAAAATGTAAAGGAAACAAGTGCACATCATGCACTCACATTTTTATATAACCTCCTGTGTACTTAGATGCCTCCATCTGCTGACTTCTGAAGAACAGATGAGTTCCTCACTTCCTCTTTGCCTCTGACATACATCAAATTGGGGAATGTGTTTCACTCCATCTCTACATTACAGAACTTATTTTTGTAGGGGAAAACAAGACTCTACTAACATTTTTGCAAAACATCAAAAAAGTACAATAACTGTAAATCAGTCGTGAGTCAAATTAGGCAGATTAGATGAAGTTAGTGATTTCTGTCAACTTCTAGTAGATTTTAAATATAATTCCTGCACTTCTGTGAGAGCAACATTTTGTCTTTGAGCTCCACAGAAGAAGGGAAGTCAAACTTTATTTGAAAGTGTGTGAACAAAGGAATTTACATCTTTGAAACTTGAGATAAACTACTGAAGTTTAACAATTCCTTTTAAAGTTATTTTTAGTGTTTTGTTCACTTGGTCTAAAAAATGTGTAAATCTGTTGAAAATCAGTTTCATGTGAAATAATCTATTAACTCCATATGGAACGCCAGAAAATCTGAATTCCTTTGGCCAGAGGCTTTATCTGTCATGACCTTTAGGTGACACTGACTGGAACGCGGCTCAGAGGAAACTCTGAGCAGCTATGATTAATATCATATTTAAATATTAATAGCTGTTAAAAGTGTATTTGGATACAATACAAGATAATAGGGTCAGAGAGTCTGATAGCATTCTGAGAGACACGTCGTCGTCTGCACCAACATATGGCAACACTTACATGATTTCCATCTGTATTCACTTCTGTCAAACATTTTCCTTATTCCAGCTCTGGTTTTATATCTTTGCAAGTTTGCATGTCAGAGACCACATCTAAAATGGCTGCTGCCTACAAAAGCCAAGCTGTCAGTAGCTGATAAAAGACTAGGCCACACTTCAAAATGTTGTTTAAAGTCAGAACATTTAGAGATTGGCACAGTGATTACAACTCATATATATACATTTTCTTTACTCAGGCTACTATTTATAAACAAGGACCACAGCTGGCATACTAGACTTAATGTGACAAAGATATTTCAAGCTGTAGTGTGTAATTATTCCATTGTTTAAATGATCACTATGTTTGCAATCATGATGGTGCAATAATTATACACTGCAGCTTTAAATGCAACCGTGGACTTTTAGCAAGTGTAAGAAGTGTTTGCATAAGGGCTTTGCTGTGGTATAAATGCATTCTGTCTTGTATACATTTAGCAAATTTTGAATGTAAATAGTCAATTACTTAAACCTCTTTTTGATGAAGTGCTTTTTTAGAACATGTTACATTCATGAATACAATGTCCTATTTACAGTATTTATAGCAGAATTCCAGAAGTAGATTCAGAAAGAGTGTTTAAGTTGCCATTTGACATGAAATATTTATTTTTCTTGTGTTTGTTCACTGTATCTATTAATTGGAAACCTATTGTTGATGTAACAGTTGTGGTTATTGTTAGCAGGTATAATCTCTCCATTCTGTACTGTTTGCCACTTATCCTTATTAGGGTCATGAGGTGTCCAACCATCTACCTTGGACTAAGGCAGGGAAACTTCCTGAACAGGTAAGGTTAGGAGTAATGTGCTAAAAAGCTTAAGAGAGGAGGTCTCTCCTCACTTGTATCAGCCAAGGAGCAGCTTCCTGAGAAACATTTGTCCACAAAGTCCAGGGCCTGATACAGCCATGGATCACCTGTAGAGAAGGTCGGCCCGCTCCACACTTATGCTGGGGGCCATTAGAAATGTGGAAGTTTTTCCAACACTGAGAACTGAACAGGTGGTTGGAAGGAGAATTCACCTTAGTTTTAAGCTTCCTCCTTGCCTCTGAAACACCACGGCCTGTAATGATTTCTGAGTACAGTCTACAAATGTTACAAATAGTACATTCTTATGTATTATTATGTACTCTCATACTTATAAGAGTGGTGTGTTCAAGAGGGTTTATATCAATTTGTTGGTGCACTAACCACATAATAACGTTTTAATTGCTTTAATGTAGTTTCTTATTAGGGACTTTCTGTTAGCTGAAATAAAATTATTTCGTTTAGCTCTAGATGTCAAAGTTAATGTTTATCTTCGACTCAAAAGACTTTTTTTACAAACTGAAGAGATTCACCTTGACATGAGTTTAATGCAAAATTAGGTGTGTCAAAAGAGAAATAATGATCTTTAAGCATGTAACTCATGACCAAATTTGACCCCACTGCTAAACCTATTCGGAGTTCATTCTCTTCCAATATATTATTACACATCATTGCCTCACTCATGTGAGGTATCATGTGAGAATGTTACCATTAGATACTGTCACACAGCGACAGTAAATTTAAGGTGAGGCGGTAAATTTATGGTGAACAATGAAAACAGAAAGTAACAGTTTTAATATCTACAGCATGCATTGAGTAAATTATTTTAATCTTGGAAAATATGATTGGTGTGGGCTGGTGACAATTATATGACTAGTGTGAGTCACAGTCATAGAACCACAAACTTGCAAAACAGGAAGTGTCTTATGTCTTCTGCCTGTCTTGAGCTGTTTGTTTTTTTAAGTCACAGTTCCAGCACCACCAACTGGCAGCAGCAAGTGTATCACTTGCAAAAGACTTAAAACAAACTGTAAAATAATGACAAGTTATTTTCAAAGCACAGTTCTGGTGAGGAAGTAAAATAGGTGAATCAATAATTTTAATTTGTTTTTTAAGTACAGGACTATATGAACTAAATGATTCACAATAAATCAGACTTTCGAACAGTACACATAAAACAGGTCTTGACACACTTGATTATTGTCTCAGGGTGCTTAACAGTAAACCTGTGTAAACCAATCACATTGTTTCATAAACATAACAATGTAGCATTTTCTCATGCTACACTGTTACTCATCGAAAAAGACACTGGATGACATTGGATGACACAATTTAGAAACAGTTGAGGTACTCTCACAAAACAAAGTTATTTACTTGCTAATATTAGGATGAGAAATGAGAAAGTAGGTGATATGAAGTAGATTTGCTGTGTTTTCTGAGAGATGTGCAGTCAGAAGGCTGATCGCATATCTGTGGGTTGACTTTGAGACTATGGGAATGAGCTCATGAGTGTTTTATGAGGGTTGTGATGTTCAAATAGGTTGTGTCAGCAGTTACATTATATAGAGCTGTGGAGGTGAGTGAGGTACGTAAGCAGAGGAAATCCCTCATGAACGTAACTGTGATGAGTGGGAGGAACAGGAAGTGGTGAGGGAGGGATGCAAAAACCAGTGAATGTGCAGAGATTTATCCCAGATTGCTGGGGGGTAGTTTCCTATAAACATAAAGCCAAGTTCTCTTATCCCATGTAAGTTACGGGGGATTGAGAGACATGAGATGCTGAAATCTACTTAAGTTCCTATTAATTATAAAAGTGCCTAGAAACCAAGAGGGCAGTAGTGAACCACAGGCCAGTGAGTTGAGTAAATGACTCATGGAATTATTCAAAACTAAATGGAAAGTTTAGGAATGCTCTGGATGTAAAAATATTTTTTGTCAATCATTCAAGCTCTTAAAAAAATGTTGGCTTTGTAGATCTTTCTAGTTTTATAATAAACTATCTATTTTTGACAGGAAACAGATATAATGTGTCATTGCTATGAGGTGAATCAGTCTCACTGAAAACACTCATATTTGGTCATACATTTCCATGAGAAACTTAGGAGACGCTCTCCATTGGGAACTGATAGTGACCACAGAATCTGAGAATCAAAAAAATCCTCTGCCATGCATGTGACATTATGACAGACCTATAATAAGGGAAACAGCCGAGCACCATTAGAACATGTCACTTTTTAGCTATTATTATAACTTTACCTGAAATTTTCTGTTCAGATAATGTTTAAATAATAATGTAAAATCTCGCCATTCTATGGTGTGCTGGAAATTTAAGATTTTAAATAAAGCATAAAAATTTATTTACATTTATTAGGTCTGACAACAAAATCAATGATCTGAGTACGAGAGTTGTTGTTTTATGCCTCTTGTTTTTCTTACAGTGCAGAATTTTTATGATAAAAAACCATTGCTAGACTTAACCAGGTCGTAGCATAATTCTGTGTATACCTGCTTTATGCCTTGACCTACACTCAATAACCACCACACACCATGCCTAGTGCTTCTTTGCACCACACTCGTGAAAAAACCAACCTAAGGAGACCCCTGCGAAGGTGGTGAGCAAGCAAAGCTAGACATGGGACATCATGTGAAGCTAAAAGCTTAAGCTAGCCCACCATCATTACCCAGCCTCTAGCTAGCTAGCATGCGATCACTGGAGAACAACTGATGAGCAAATTACCTTACATCATAATATGAAATAAGAGAATGCTGTGCTGTAAGTTTCACACATGTCGAAGTTCAGGATTCTGCTGTGCAGTTTCATATGGACTTTAGTCACAAACGCTACAATGACATCAATGCTCCAGATACACCTGGTGCTGTTGTTGACTTAAATAACTGCAATTTACAGATTGACCTGCTGAAATACTTATAGCATGAAAACATCTTCAAATGTGACCAGAATGGATCATGTTTACATCAACAAGATCACATGGTGTATAATGCAGCACTGTCTGCTCAGACAGACTGGAAGATGTTTAAAGCTACAGCCACACTGGAGGTTTCATCCATCAACATACATGAGTGTGCTGAATATGTGACTAAATACATACATATAGCACATGCATTACTAACACCACACATATCAGGAAGTTTCCTTTCAGGAACTCGAGCTGCGGCGAAACGCTGTGGGAACGTCATGGGAGCTTTATGCACTCTGGTGTCTAATCACAAACCGGGGGGCGTGTCGTCACACATCTGGTGTCTAATCACAAACCGGGGGGCGTGTCGTCACACATCTGGTGTCTAATCACAAACCGGGGGGCGTGTCGTCACAGGTGGCGGCATGACCAAGAGACTATAAAACGCACATGCAGAACTGCTCGGGTTAGTTTTGTTCATTCAGCGAAGCGCTCTGTTACATTGTCTGTCTCATTGTCACTCGTTAGCTGCTTATAATTGTCTTGCATGATTTTGTCTCTATGTATTAGCATTATCATGCCTAATCCAAGGCAGAGAGTGATAGAGGGGTGTTTAAAAGCAGCATTTCGGGCTGTGTGCTCCTTCATGCCCACATTACATTGTGTGTTGTTGGCCTGGGAGCGAAGCAGTGCGGGCGTTTACCTGTGCGCTCGCTTCGTTCCCGGAGGGCTCTTTTTGAGGAGGGAGCCTTTATTATATGAAGAGCTCATAGAGGTTATAACTCGTGCTGTGGCCAAACTTGACATTAGTTGGCCCGCCGAGCAGTAGGGTGATGCACATAAAAGTCTGTTAAATAAACGCTTTTATGTGACCAGTCTGCACCTCCACTTAGGAGCCTCCCCTTTTCAAAGATATCCATAATGCAGATTATCAATAATTAAAGATATCCATAATGAAGATTATCCATAATTAAAGATATCCATAATGATATCTAAGTCTTGGGGAAAGCCATTTTCATCCTGCATATATAGCCCTGCTTCCAACATCTATGTTAATGTGGCAGGGCTGGCTGAGCATGGCTATAAGGTGATGCCCCGGGTGGAGCAGGCTGTAGCTAGCTACCTATCCCCTAGTGAGGCATCGTCATTAAAGACTCCATCCCTGCCTTCTAAAGCCCTTATAACCACTTCTGACTTAGTAGGCAGGGGGTACATGGCAGCAGGTCTAGCAGGTGCCTCTTTAAATACTATGGCAGTGCTTCAGGCATATCAGGCAGACCTTCTTATAGAGCTAGATGGGGGCAGCAGCCTCAAATATTAGCTCCCCCCAGTGTTTGCCAGTTTGACAAATCAGATCGAGTTGCAGAAATATCTTTACAGGGTTCAGATGCACCCTATCTTAGATCTGCATCTTCTGAACTGCTCAGTCATGAAACTGAAGATCTGAAAGATGCGTACTTCCATATCCCCATGTTTCCTGCACACAGGAAGTTTCTGAGGTTTGCTTTCAGGGGCAAAGCTTACCAGTATTGGGTGCTTCCATTTGGTCTAGCACTCTCACCCCATACTTTCACAAAAGTTGTGGATGCAGCTCTGGCTCTGTTGCGATACCAGGGCATCCGTATACTCAACATGATGCGGGCACAGTTGTCCCCTGCTCGAGTAGTCTCAATCGTAAACACAGTCAGGAGAGTGAGAGAAGGCCAGTCACACACTGTAAATCAGTTTTAACAATTACTAGGCCTCATGGCGTCCGCTCTCAATGTCTTTCGATTCGGCTTGCTGCACATGAGGCCCTTACAGTGGTGGCTCAAAACCAAGGGGTTTTCCCAGAGGGGCAATCCTTTCCATCAGATCAAGGTCATGCGGCGAGGCCTACGTGCCTTAGATATATGGAAGAAAACTTGGTTCCTTACAGAGCGCCCAGTACTGGGAGATTGCTGTCGCCATGTCATTCTAGCAACCGATGCGTCCCTTACCGATTAAGGAGCGGTCATGAGTGGCTGCTTAGCCCTAGGTCTTTGGGAAAGTTGCCAGCTGTCCTGGCATATCAATCTTCTAGAGATGTTGGCAGTGTACCATGCTCTCAGACATTTTCTCCCAGACCTGTTACTCCACC
>JBAJNP010013336.1:0-12252 GCA_036877545.1 Yasuhikotakia modesta | reverse complement strand
TATATATATATATATATGTATATATGTATATGGCATTTATATATAGGTTGCATGGCATATATGCAACAATATGCATATAAAAACATATAATATATAGAACATATAATGTTATAATGATGTCTGCCTGTCAGTTTGACAAATCAATGGCATACAATTCTATGGATAAAAAAATTTTATCACATTAAGATGATCTTCAAGTAAAAGTGCTTTTTATTATTACTAATTATAATGATTATTTTCCTATTTCTTATTATCCACCATAAACAGCAGATGGCTATGTCTCAAATCATTTACATTCAAAACCAAAATCAAAATATGCACTTACACTTGTGTACTTCTACCAATCTTGGGCCACTGAATTAAACCACTATTTCCTCAACCATATGTCCTCTCAGAAGAACAGGATATGCAACAATTACATCTTAAATATGAAGACACTTTTATAGCATATACTCCAAGTATATACTTCAGGGTGTAGTACAGGTGTGTGAATTGAGATGGACCCAAGACTCAAGTACGTTTCAGCTCATGGTTTTTAACAGGAAAACAGGTTCCGAGGCTCAGAAGGTTAATGGGAACATGCACAACAAAAGCTAATCTGTAGACGTGTCTAGGCGGAGGATACCTTTCTTAAGGAGCGTGTAGGGAGAGCTGGAGGGAGTTCGTTGAGCTGGTGGTGGAAAGCATCAAAGTGCATCGAGAAGTGTCCTAAAGGAGGAGACAGTCGGACAGAACAAGGGTTGGAAAGAGTCCATGCATACTTACATACACATTCAACTGGCACTGTGAAGGATGACTCTATTAAGTGACTGGGATGGAAATAAGGTGCAGGGCAACCTTACGGATCGGGATCATGCAAGGATATAGGCTCCACAATCGAATGGGAAAAGATCAATTGAAAAGCGCTAGACCAAGTTGTGTTCAGTTGATATGAAGTGTCACATTGTGTAAATCTCACAAAATGACCAATAATGTTTCTTATGAATCAGCATCAATTGTCCAGACAAAAGAGTACAGATTTTGTCCATAAACAATATACTGGGGTAGCAATTAGTAATATGTGTTCCTAGCTGTTCCTGAAAGCCACCTAAATTCTTAGGACTATTGGACACAGCTTTAACTGTACATGCATGTTTTAGCAGGAAGAGGTGGTTTCCTCTGTTTCTTACCGGGCGGGAGGGTGCGGGGGGGAACAGGGGGTGCCATCACACTCCCCACATGAGCAGAGTGGAACGGGAGAGTGTCCCTGGTGCCACTGTCCAAACTCCAGCTGCTGGGAGCCGTCAGCACTACCACAGAGACCATCACAATAAACATCTCACAACATCTCCCTGGAAGCAGTTCTTGAAAGACCAACATATGTTGTGATTTCATTTACATTTGCAGACTCTTTAATCCAAGGGTTTACAGTAAATTCAAGGTAACATTTTTAACAGTACTTGTGTACCCTCACAAGCACACAAGTACTAATCGAACCCACAACCTTTGCACTGCTAACGCAATGCTCTACCAGTTGAGCTACAGGAATGCTATCAATTTTGAATTTGATTATCTGTTGAAATTGATGCTGGTTGACCAAGTTCATCTCACCATCTACACCAACACTAAACCAACCAAGTTTTTACGTTTTGGCTGGTTAGTGTTGGTTTAGCCCAACATACCTACTGCATAATTGAAAATTAGCTTTTTATAAAATGTTTTTAATCAGCCTTCAGCAACAAAATAAACAACTTATTGTACATGCTGCAAAGCTAACCTTGTTTAAATCTTTTACCAAAGTTTAATGCTGTTAACCAACCTTGCCAACTAACTTTTGTTGGTGAAAATGAAACATTAAACCAACACTAAGTGTCTTGGAAACTCTGTGTAAGGTAAAACGTATGTATATGCTTAGAAAGAAATTAGTTTATTGTCTTTTAAATGATTAGCCTAGAATAATCAGCAACTATGATCTCAACATTTAGTAAAAGGCTAAGTTGTGCGCAGTTTCCAAATATTCTGACATTCAGACCAATTTAGCCTCTTTGACAAGGAAAAATAAAATACTCACAGCCAATGTTACCTCATCCAACTTTGGTGATGCTAAAACTCAATACACAAACTTCAGCTGTTTGTCTAAACATGTCCTAGACAATGTTTCATCTCTTAAAATGGTCTTGGGTTAGCAACATAAGTGTACTGTGATTAGACTAGTCTAGGCTAGTACAGTTGGTTTAGAGACTAATACACACCCAGTCATACCTTTATCAGCCACAGACAGGTTTGGGTCACTGCAGGGTTTGCAGGGGCCGATGACCTGATGGTACAGAGCCCTCTGGTGATTGGTTGGCTGAGAGAGAGGGAGAGAAAAATCAAGCTTGTTTAACAGGAAATGTGTTTCCTGACACAGTCAAGGATTGGAGTCGCCGTACCTGTCCATTCTCCATTATGTTGGGGTACATTGCGCTGGTGGGCCGATCTCTGTGAGGCGGTAGAAGCATCAACATCTCTCTGCTGTGTCTGTATCTGTCAGGCAGTGATGGAGACCCAACTGAACAGAAAGAAAGTAAAACATCATTTGTGTTGCACACAACAGGCGCTCAGTGGAACCTGTGGGCTAATTTGAGAACGTTACGGAACGCTTATGTATTTATCAATGTGACGTTCGTACTGATGGTCCACCCAACTGCCGCTCACCTCTGATGCTGGTGTGACCTGAGTTGATCATCTGAGATGGAGCCGAATGCGTCGAGCTCAAACTGGACGACGATGGACTGGGCTGAAAATATTACACAGTACTTTGAAAACTGAAAATTGAGATCAAACCAGTGGTTATAGCTACATGCTATAAACAGATCTGGATGTTCCATGCATGTGTAAGTGTGTATGGTTGGTTGCCAGGACATTGCTTCGTGATTGCTATGGTGTTTGGGTTGATGACGAAGGCATAGCTTAGTGGTTGCTAGGGTGTTCTGACTGGTTGCAATGGCTTTGTGGTTGACAAAGTGTTCTGTTGTTTGTGATACCGTAGCTTCGTGGTTGATAAAGTGTTTTGATTGGTTGCGAAGGTGTTGCTATGATGTTGTAGGTGGCTTCTACTGTGTCCGTTTGGTTGCTAGGGCATTGCTATGTGAATCCTAGTGTGTTCTGGTGGATGGCAAGGGCGTAGCTAGTTGGTTGCTAAGGTGTTTGGAGCTGCATTTCACGCATGCTGTGTGGCTTTTGAACAGCATGCATCTTCTCAACAAACATTTTGAATCAAGAAACACCCATTTTTGAGCATTGTTAAGCCCCTGTAGCCCACCTGCATGCGGTAGAGGTCCTCCGGGTGCTCCAACATACTGTCCGTCAGGATAAGCAGGTTTCCTGCCTCGCTGGAAGTGTGAGAGGAAAGAGAAGAGGAGGAATGGCGGATAGAGCCCAACACATTCAGAGGGCTAGACAGACAGACAGACAGACAGACAGACAAACAGACACATGCAAGGATGAATTGAAAGAAACAGGAAAGGAACAATACAAACAACGGCAGGAACAACATTCCGGTGGTGCATGCAAGGATGCGAAAGACATCATTCCGTGAAAACCAAGAGGAAAGGACGGAAAACAGAAATTGTAGGGAGGAAAAACAGACCGAGTCCAAGAGTGATTTGGGCAGCCATGCAAGTATGAGCAAATATATGTTGGGGAGATGAAAGAAACAGCATAGAAACATACACACAGGTCACCAAACATGGGAAAGGAAAAGAGAAAGAGAGAGACAGAGAGAGAGAGAGAGAGAGAGAGAGAGAGAGACATGAGAAAGATGTGGCGGAGCAAAAGCTTGTGTGTTGAGGGTGAGCAAGTTTTTATGGGAAATACGCAGTCAAAAAGTGTTTGTGAGGAGAAAGGACTGACTGTCTATATCTACACATCTATAGCCCAAATACACGTGTACACGCCCACAAACACACATTACAGCGCCATATATACACAGTATGAGGTACTATATACAGATAGAAGCAACATATATGTATATGCATGAGACTGTATACAATAAATATATAGACAGAAAATAAAGACGAAAATCTATATTTTGAAAAAATGAAATAAATACATAGAACATGAATGTATGTTCTAAAAACTAACAATAATATAAAATGAAACTAACAACAAACGTAACTAACTTAAATTCTGCACACTGTTAACTATTGATATAAATCATATATTAAAATATAGTATTAAGTTAGTATGTCAGCTTGTATGTTAGTTAGTAACGGTTGGTAAAGAGGCACTAACCTCTGTCTGTGGATGAGTTTAATACTCTCTGGGCTCATAGGACTGTGGGTCGTGAGGACACCGCGAGGGGTACTGGCTCCTGAGCAGGCCGGGCTTAGTTTGTCCAGACCGGGCA
The DNA here is from genome assembly GCA_036877545.1 of Yasuhikotakia modesta. Classification (NCBI taxonomy): domain Eukaryota; kingdom Metazoa; phylum Chordata; class Actinopteri; order Cypriniformes; family Botiidae; genus Yasuhikotakia; species Yasuhikotakia modesta. Next base: position 7,883 of record JBAJNP010013336.1, on the reverse strand, counting down.
GACCCTGCAGGGCCACATAGAAACACTGCTCTGAATATTAACACTGTTGGCACTGAGGAGACCGGGGTTTAGGTTTGACTGAATTTATTTGTACTTACTTACTTATTTGGGGTAAGTTACAGTAAGTACATGTAAAATTAAGTCTTTAGCACTTTATAATAATGTTATATTATAATAAATATAATAATTTGTTAACCTCAGTTAACATGAACTAAATGTGAATTATTCTATACAGCATTTATTATTCTTAGTTAACATTTCAAAATTACTAATACAGAATTTATAAATGCACAATGAACCAACATGGTCAAACACTTGCATTAACATTAACAAACATTAATAAATACTGTAAAAATATCTGTTAGCGCATGTTAGCTAATGCAGTAACTGTTTAATTTGTAAATAACCAATTTCTATTGTTTCTTCCCAGAATACAACCTAATACATCTATACAGAATCAACCATATTACTATTTAAACGAATATTAAGAGAATGAGACATTATTGTATATCATTACCAAAACGGCACATAACGTAAAGCCTAAAAATATATTGAAAAACAATGTTTGATGCTTAACCTGTGCTAATATATGTTAGCATTCGCATAATGTATTAATATAAATCAATAAATATAAATATTAGTTTCTCTATTGCTAGCTACTGTGCTAGTTTCTCATACCAATGGTAGACGATAATTGATAAGTTGATAAATCATAACTAATACAAAGCAGATGTGAGCTCTCACATGACACAGGCTGCTCCTCATCATCTGGAACTGATCAATGAGTTTCTTGTGCAGGGGACGCATTTCAGGGTGGACCAGCTTTTCATGGACAGCCAATCCCACGCCCAGGATGTGAACCTACAGCGAGCGAGATTATTAGCCGGAGCAGCTAAAAATCTTAAGTGTTAAACCGAATTTTTGGCATGTTCACCTGTTCCTGCATGAGATTTTTGAGTTGGGTGATCTTCTCCGTATCTTCTGGGTGGCTGCTGATGTATTCTTTATCGAAGAACGCCTGGAGAACATCAAACATGGGGACACCAAGCACAGAAACATGCTCAACAAATAGAAATGAACGCATTCTGTTTGAACATCTCAGTGTTTGATCAACTGAGCATTGAGAAGCTGTTTTTAGAGAAACCTTCAATTTTTGAGAAACGTTCAAAACCAACTTGAGACTTTGTTCGAAAACCAATTTTCCTGAAATTTAGGAGCAATAAAAATCAAATTCCCAAAGCGATGGCATAAACAAAGACTATAAATTTAACACTATTTTGAACTCTTTTATAAAATTACGTTTGTAAAAGCAAAAAAAGTATTAACTTAATTGTATCCATTAACAAATAACTGGACTGTTAAAACTGGACCTCTATTCCAAACTCTATTCCAGGCTTTCAATAGTGGATTGTGAAGAACTTTTCCAAATTCATGGATAATAACATGTACAGATGAATTTTAAGACCAGGAACCGACGTGGCTTCCGGTCGGTTGATGATGTAACTGCGTCACTCACTTCCTGGTATCTGGCGATGCCCCCGTTCACGGCTGCGTCAACGACCCCGTTCAGACACATGCTGAGAAGGTTGATGTTTCCGTGAAGCTGCTTGTGCTGGTACTGGCTGATCAGGGTCCGCAGCTCCTGGTTCTTGTTTTCCACCACATATATGGCGTTTTCCAGCGGACTGACTTCAACCTGAACACAACACACATAATGTAACTCACTGTGAGAGCAATATTACCATGTCTTTTGTTAAAATTAGGACTTCAATGTAAAATTACATACATTTATACACATATGTATATAGGTGAGGAAACTGGTTTTCAATTATTATTTTCACTGTTTCATATCAACATATTTTCTTTATTTCTTAAAAAAAACTTATTTCTGTATATTTTTTCTGTAAAGCTGCTTTGCAATAATGCAAAATTGTGAAATTGTTTTCATAATTCTTTACTAATATTGTTAGACTGACGCTTACACCATATTTTATCGTTTTAATCAAGCCTTAATATCAGTTTTGCTTCATGTAAATTTACTTAATTTTATACATATTCAGATATTTTTATGTTTAGAATGTTTGAATTCTTTTACTGGTAAACTAGACAAAAACTACTTCTTACTCAAACTATAATAATACACTTAATTTTTGTTTATTTTGATGAAGACGACAGTCACACTGCAAGACTATTTCCACATTTTACCTGAAATAACTATAAAATAAACTTTATATTAGATGTTTTTATTTGTACGTTTATGGCCTGGATGTGTTTGTAATGATCTGGAGACAAGTCACCCACCAGCTCTCGCTTTTCCACCTCGAACCATCGGGAGATCCCGGGCAGAGGATGTGTGAGGATGAGGGTGGTCCTCTCGATCCAGAGACTCTGGAAAACACAGGAGCAGCAACATCACGCATAACGTTTCTTCCAAAAATCTGAATGGTTTCTATCCAATGGATTCTTGATGTTCACCTTGAATTCGTTCTCTCTGTCCTTTGACCCCTTGTGAAAAGGTCGGTCGTAGCGGAACCTGCGCACGTTGTTGACTCTGTAGAAGCTTTTGATGCGGTCGGGAACGCGGTCCATTTGCAGAACATCTATGTTTTCTGGAACTGGGTTTACGGCATAGATCTGCAGGTCTGTGGGACTTCATGAAGGAATACACTGTATTTTTTGTACTTTAACCAAGAAAAGCACAAAAGCCTCATTTCTAGTTGTGAATTGACAACTAGATGGACCAACAATCTAGTACATAACTGTTCGATGTAGCATTTGTATGTCAACCAGCCGTGAAAAAAACCTTTTAAACTATTAGTATTGCAATTTTGTTTTGAGTAACAGACAATTACACGTTTCATCTTTGATCAGCCGTACTGGCCAACATTCACTGGTTTTGAAGTCCTGCAAATTGCCCTACATTCAAAGTCATTCACCCAAATTCAAAAAGCCATTTCGCTATTCCCATTTCTTCTATATTCCCATCAGGGTGAAGGATACACTGGGCATCGCCCTGTAAAATTGCCTCATCTGGTTGGTTAGGGTGCTGCATGGCAATAGCCTGTGGAAATTCTCCCAGCATCCTTTGCTGAAAGGCTTCGAGTCTCTCATAGTCATGCCCCCGACAAACAAACTCCTTATTCTGTGTGGACAGAGAGAGAGAGGGATTATAGTTAGTGTACATAGTTAGTTTAGTTATTGTTTAGTTAGTTTTCAATGAAAAACTTATTCTACCAGTAACAACAAAAATATACAAAACAAACAAAGACAAAACCATTTTTTTGGCTTTTTTCATGTTATAGTGGATGGCAAAAACAATTCCTCTCTCTTATTAATATTAGTGGCAACACTTTATGGTTTGATTCATTAATATTAATTTAAATATAAAGACTGTATGAATATTGTTAATATTTTGTTAATAGTTGATGTCAATTAAGGCAATTGACTAACGTGAACAAACTGTTAACTTATTAAAAACGTTTTTTCAAGGTTTTTTTAAATCCACTCACCCTGAGGAAGAAGGGAAACTTGCGACCGTAAAATCCCACCCTAAAAAACTCGGGTTCGAGTCTCTGTTGGTCCATGATGTTGTCATAATACGCCGCCTCCATTTTCTGTACAGAATGAAATCTCAGCATAATATTTAGCATTATAACATTATTAGCAATGGATCGTTAAACTATTTCTGTTTTTCAAATCGCATATTAAAGTATCTTCAAAATCCACTGACCCTTATCCAGCTGAGACTCTGATAATCGTAAAGTGACTCGTACTGGAAGGCCAGTTCTCGGCACAAGGGAATGCCGTACTCCCAACACTGCCAACACAAAACATCGAGTTTGGTAACAGAGCCATTTTGAGGAGAAAACACCAGCGTTTGCCAGACAGAAAAACACCACATTTCACAGCAGCCATTGGTGTTGCCATCACTTATCACTCATAGTGCTTCTATCAGGAGTTTACGAGAATCAACATAAACAGAATTGTTGCAGTAACAGTAGCTACAAACAGAAACAACAGACCAATCACAGTCTAGTATGCAAATTAGTTCCAGTACAAAATTCCGTACACAATTTGAAATTCCCAACTCAACCTACCTTCCCCTTGTTGAAGTAGTGGATGACCTTCCGACAGAGACCTTCCTTGCGATGCCATTCGCTCTGTGCGGGATAGTGCAGGAATTCTCTCAGCGGTCTTTCCTCCCAGTTTAACAGTTCCCAGTACAACAGAAGAGTAAACGCTGCCTCTGTGGAATGTAACGGTTGGTACAAAGGAATTATTCATAGGATAAACTCCTCCTTTAAGGTCGACCAAACATTGTCCTTCCATCACAAGGTCAGGTTTGGATAAAATGCTTAAAGCATCCACAAAATGAGACAAAAATATGAATGATGTCACATCTGAAGAACATCAACTTAGTAATTCTTTGTTGATCTTCTCTCACAGGTGATTACAAGGTGATCGTCTACTAGGGTCTTGAATCACCTGTGTAGTTCTCGGCCTGCAGGTGCATGTCACACAGCTTGTGAATGTATCGGATGTACATCTCCTCCTTGTTAATCTCCGACTTGTAGAAATTCTGAAACAGTTCAGCCACAATTCAGAAAATTCGCTTTCAATTGCAAAAATTATGCTTTTCTGTAACTGTTGAATGAAACTTACCAGCAGGTTCACAGTGCAGCCAACTTTCTTGTTTTCCGTTTCGTCGCCTTTCATGCAGTCTCTGGCGATACGGGAGACAAGACAACTCAACAGTCTCTTATTGGACATTAATCTTCTTTATTCCCAGGTTTGAGGAAGATTTTCCTCATTGTTAATCTTAAAAATTTCATACTTACAGTATTGAACAACATTTAAAACAAACTGTGGTCACATTGTAACATCAAATGATAACACTCTTCCTGTCAAAGTGGGCGGTTCCTGCTTTGTGGATCAGACTTTATACCAAAAGTCAAAACTATGGCTGTGCAAGACTACAAGTGCCTTAAAGTTTAATGGCAGACAATAATTTATAAGCAGAATTTGGATAAGGCTTGTAGACTATATAACCAAGAAAGACTTGTAGACTATACAGCAACAGAAGACTTGTAGACTACACAATCAATGAAGACTTGTAGACTATACAAGTCACCCATTTTACCTGTAGTCAAGCAATCGTTCCATGAGGCGAGTGACAGACGTGACGAATGAGACGCCTGTTTCCCTCCAGGTCTCCTGTTCAATCTTCTCCAGCAGACTGGACACAAACCACACAGAGACAAAGTTACAAGAGCACTTGTAACAGGACACGTGTGAAAGATTTGTCACAGACTGCTGGGCTGTATCAGTAGTATCCGATTGTTTGAACGGGGTTAGTTTCCTCTTACCTGGGGTAAGGACCAAACAGCTGTGTTCTAGCAATCCCGCAGCACAACGTAAAGCAGAGACACTAGGGTTATGATGAGAGCACTATAACAGGTGTGTGTCTTTGTGGAGAGAGACGTGGTGTGTGTGTGTGTTTGTTTGTGAGAGTGTGTGTATGTTTTGTGAGTGTTTGTGAGTATGTATGTGTATGTTTTTGTGAGTGAGTGTGTGAGAGTGTGTGTGTATGTGACTGTGTGTGAGTGTTTGTGAGTGAGTGAGTGTGTGTGTTTGTAAGTGTGCATTTGTGACTGTGTGTGTGTGTATGTGTGAGTGTATGTATTTGTGAGTCTGTGTTTGTGAGTGTGTGTTTGTGTATGTATTTGAGTGTGTGTGTGTGTGTATGTGCACTTACAGTAAGCTGAAGAGTTCTCTGTAATTCTCATCTCCTTTGCCTTCAGACACCAGACTGTCCAGTTTGTCTATCAGTTCTGCCTCTACCTGTGCAGTAAACATGAAATTCTATTGAGGTAAATGGAATTTTCTTGTATTAGTGAAACATTCCTTTAAGAAAGCAAAACTGGACCTGTTTGAAATTGCCGTTTTTTCGCTGTTCCCAGTCCATCATGTCGTGAAAGATGGGAATCATTATATTCCGAACTTCGTTTTGCGGTACGAGTGTCACACCCAGAAACGGTCCGATCATTCCTGGTATGAAGTGAATCTTATTCTCACCTTAAACCAAGCAAAGCAACAACACTTTAATCTGCTATTATAACGGTTAAAATGTATTATAACACTTTCTTACAAAGAATATTTCTTTAGCTGCAAGTACATTTGACCCTGTGAATTTTTCGCCACTTAAAAATGCATTTTGTTTTACTTTATAACATAAGTTTGTGTTTATTGTATTGTTTATATTGCAAAACGAAATGTATCAAAAATAAAGGATAAAAGCTTGATAAAATTTTTACAAGACACTTTAAAAGTGATACTCATGTAATACAAAGAAGTAAAACATGACAAAATAAAAATAAACGTGTAGGACATAAAAACTGAAAAAACGTCACTATTGTTTTCTGAAGGACAGCGCGTGGCGCAACATGCGTGTGCGTGCAGAGAAATGTGGTAATATAACGCAGAAACACATACAACATCCACAAACACTCACCCAGATTCTGCCACATGTTAAACAGTTCATAAGCCATCATGACTCTCATGTCACCATATCTGTGAAAACAAAACCTTTTATTGTTGACAGTACAGTGACGGAGGAATCATTCAAATACATTACAAGTAAAAACTGATGACATTAGTGTCGTTTTAATCCACTTTATTTACTGTCTGCCAGTTTAAGGAACCGACCAATCAGAACGGCCACCGCCGTACATAACACACACACTATATAAATGAATTTGAATGTGAAGTATTGAGACGTACTTGTCAAAAACCTTCTTTCTTTTTGCTGGAGTTAGAGCTTCCAGTTGCAGACTGGGCTGGTTTATAAACAGAACAGCCAGACTGAAGTATGAATTCCACACCTGAGGTGCAAACAAACAAACAACACACATTATTTCAATGGAGACATTAAAGCGTTGAAGCAACACTAAGTCAAAAGCTACATTATAGGGATTCATCAAATTAATTTGATGTTTGTGGGCGTGTCTTAACTAGAGCCCCGCCTTTTAATAGCCATTAGGCCACACCCATGTTGCCTGAATTGGATAAATTCAACTGTGTGGAAAATAAGTTTTAATGTTAGTTCATCATTTATAAAATGTCCTTATTTATTATGGTTTTTTTTAAAAAAAAAACAAAATATGAATATTGCTTTCCCTTTATCTTTTATTAAAAACACAAAATACAATAAAAACAGCTGACTTGGGCACTGCATCATCAATTGAACTAGTACACCTGCAATAATAACTAGCTTAACCAGCATGTACCAGTAATAGACCAGTACTACTCATAAGAAATAAACAAGACTCGAAGACTTGAACACTGTCTCAGCTGTATTTTATTAAGTCCACATTTATAGGCAGTGTTTGATGTGCGATGACAACAAACCTTAAAATCAAACTCGGCATCTGTGAAGCTCTTGTGGAGAGCAGGTGAAAGATACTGAGCTGTGCTTACGATGACACTGCAGAGAGAGAGAGAGAAATAGAAAGATAGAAACAAAGAGATCAAATATATCTGAAAGATCTAGAAAGTTCTACAGTCCACTTATAACTAGTACAGATTTCTTATAACTAACTTTTCATGACTTTGTCTTAGTTGACTTTTAAACTGACAAACAATGTTTAGAGGAGATAAACTTTAATATGTGGAGTTCTGCCATTATTTCAAGGGTTAAACTAGCGAAAGGATGTGGTTCTAACTTGCTGGTCAGGAGTCGCATGACGTTCCAGTCGCGAGGAAAGATGCTGAGCTTCATCAGATTTCTGAACACGCAGAAAATCTTCAACAGGAATTCCTGGAAAAGGGATTCAAATTGGAAAAGGAAAACAAATTGGAAAAGATCCTGCTAATATTGAACAATC